>JAQQZX010000014.1:153025-160525 GCA_030068355.1 Notoglanidium maculatum | reverse complement strand
CCTCAGTCATTAGCTAACTTGCAGTCTGTGTTCCTCAGTTGCCTAGCAACAGCGCTGTGACAGATTGCCCCACATCCTCTCTGAATGCACTTCTCTCTCTGTGACTTTGTGCTTTTGTGTGTGTTTATAGATATCAGCATGCCCTAAAGTCAGAAAAGTCAGAAAACGCATCAGCGAGTCTGTGTGAGACACTGAACACCTCACAAAGCCCACTGAGGAGCTTTAGCGTTTAGCGCACCATGCTAAACTGGAGGCTATATGATTGTTAGCTACATTAGCATTGTAGCTCCAGTGTAACACTACATAAGTGCTGTAATGTAGCGTGTTGTGTGAGTGTGATAGACAGAACTGTGAGCGTACGCTTCTCCACAGAACCCTGATCCTGCGACTGTCATGGATCTCCTCCATCCTGCTCCAGACATCCAGCGTCACCAGCGGCTCTGAAAACCACCACATGCACGCATGCATGTTGATATCCATCTTCATCATCACTTTCAGTGTGTGTGTGTGTGTGTGTGTGGGTATGTGTGTGTGTGTATGTATGCCCACACCTGTGCTGAAGGTGTGTGTTGCGCTCCATGAGCTCCAGCTGTTGTGCTGAACTGCACAGCGCCCCCTGGTGGAGTACTGAGAGCTCGGCTGCAGCTGCTGCAAACACACACTGAGATTCCTCACACACTCCACACCTACACACTGCAACTCCTGTAACACGGAGACACACACACACACACACACACTCTGAGATTCCTCACACACTCCACACCTACACACTGCAACTCCTGTAACACAGAGACACACACACACACACACTGAGATTCCTCACACACTCCACACCTACACACTGCAACTCCTGTAACACACACACACACACACACACACACTCACAGTGGTTGTGTTGATTGGCTCCATGGTGATCTGACACATTAACTTCAGGCCAGTAAAATTCCCATCTAATGTCCAATATATTTCAGCGTCCAGTGCACCCGGAATCACGGCCATGTGCTCGAGGACAGGAAACACTGTACAGAGAACACACACACACACACACACACACACACACACACACACACACACTGTGATTGGTGTTAACGTCCCTGGCTAAAGGTCACTGCATGATCAACATTTCTGGCATGTAATTGTTAGTTAGCCAGATGTAGCCAGATGTAGCCAGATTTAGCCTGATTTAGCTTATCTTGTGTGTTAGCAAGAAATAAGTAGCCTACAAATGAGCAAAAGGAAACAACAGAACATTTCTCATCTTTTAAAATCAGAAAGCTGAGAGCAGCATGAGCACCGAGTCTACACTACATGTTTCTCTGGGCTATATTCAGTATACAGTAGTATACGATAGTTTATACCCCAGAGATGAGAAATCCTGTTCTCTGATTGGCTGCTGGGTGTCTAATAACGTCATATAACCGGACACGTATAAAGCAGATCAGCTAGGAAAAGCTTTAATCACAGTTCCATGTCAATGTGCTGAGAACTTCTGAATGGTAACCATAGCAACCATAGTAACTTATCCGCTGACTGGCAGCCTGCATAACCATAACATAACCATGTTACCATAACAACCAAACCTGCTAGAGCGTCCACCCCAAGTGACCCCTGTTCAGGACAGAAGTTTACCCCAAACACGTTTGTTTCTGAGTAAATGACTCCTCACGTGTTCTTTCTAGGCCTGTAAATATACAGACGTGTTTAGATGTTTGGTAACCGGGGTATAAGCAGGAGAACGGCCTTCGAGGCTCCCGTTATACAGAGTTAATGAACTTGGCAGAGGAAACTCCACTCTGCTTCATGCCATGGAGTTCTCAGCCTCCGCCTGGTCCATTAAAGCTGTATAACGCGACACCTGGGCGCCGTTATCCCTCACTTACACTGCAGCCTGTTATTCAGCCTCTGCTGCTGCTGTTTCCAGGCCTGTTGGCTGGGGTTTGAAATCCCTGTGCTGGGGTGAGCAGAGCTTTATGGTGGTGTTGCAGCAGTAAAGTGCAAAAGAAAAACACATTGAAACACTCTCGCTCTTTCTTGCTCTCTCACTGTGTGTGTGTTACGGCTCTCACCTCTGTGTGTGATGTTGAAGGCGTAGCTCTCTCTCTCCTCCCCCAGGCTGTTCTTCACCACCACAGAGATGTTGTAGAAGATCAGCTCTGGAAGAACAGGGAACTCACAGGAGGCAGGTCTGTCATCACACGGGAATATCACTCCATCCGAGTTCCTGTAGGAGAGAAACAGAGGAGAGAGAAAGGGAAATGGGAAGAAAGGGAATACATGAGGAAAAATTATCAGAATAGATAGAGAGAGAGACAAGAAGTTGAGAGATAAGACGGAACCATAATAAACAGAAAATAACTTGAAGAACTTGAAAATAATATGATGCTGATCTGGAGTCAGTTTCTGACCCTAATGAGGCAGAATGAACAGATCTGGAGTCAGATTAGGAGTCAGGATGTGTGGTGCTGTTGAGTCGGGGGGGAAGTCAGACGTACAGGATGTGGAGTGTGTATCTGCGTCTTCGAGCACCGCTCAGGTTGGGTTCTCTGCCTGGTGTCCATGAACACACAATGTTCTTCAGGTTCCTCGTCTCACAGCTCAGGTTCTTCGGCTTCTCGGGAGGAACTAGAAAAACACATCTCTCTTTACTTCCTTTATTTAATAAACACTGATAAGACGGTGTGTGCTGAGTGATACGTGTTGACTTTAACATGAGAAGAACATCAGCGCTGTGATTACAGTGAAGTCCAGAAACTCAGGAAAACTTTATTATATTCGACTGCAAGTAATGTTTTTTCTGTAATTATAATCTCTATATAAAATCCATATTAAAGAGTGTCTATATATAAAAAGGTTATAGCATTACAATGCTAGCATGCTGCTAATCTAACCCAGTTGGTTGCTATGAACAGTTTGTACAGTTTGGATAAAAGGCCAAAAGTTATGCTAAAGCATTACAAAAAAAGGTTGCTAGCATATTCAGGTCGGTTCCTAGGGTGTTGCTATGTTGTTGCTATGCTGTCCCAGGTGGTTGCTAGGTGGTTATTATCATATTACAGTTGGTTGCTAGGGTGTTACTAGGTTGTTGCTATGCTATCCCAGGTGGTTGCTAGGGTGTTGCTCGGTTTCAACATGATTCCAGTTGCTAGCTAGTTTGTAGCAGTCGGTTGCTGAGGAAATCCAGCTGGTTGCTTTGGTGGTATTTGGTTGCTGTTACAGGCCAGCTGGTTGCTATGGTTTCAGGAGGTGGAGCAATGCAGTTTAACTGTCTTGAGTGTTGCGGAATGAAGAAAGGATCAAATCCTGTGAAAATGCGACCAGCAAAACTATTTCAATTTATTCTTATGGAGGAAAAATATCACACACTGGAGCCTTGCTAGGTTCTAGTAACCATCATGCCGATATATCTGCATTAATATGAGTTCATAAGATGGAAAGTGTAGATTAAACTCTGTTTCCTACTGAACTCACAGGTGACGTAGTTTAACACCCCTCGCTCGTTTCCCGAGTCGTCCTGGCAGATGAGGTTCACGCCGATCTTAGTGGTGTTGAGTCCGAGCACTCTGATGGCTCTGACTCGGGGGCTGATGTTGAGTAGCGGGTACGGCGTGTTGGAGAAGTGGAGGGCAGTAATTCCAGCTCCATCAGGAGGGATGCAGCAGAAGAAGATGGATGTTCCTTCCTGTAAAACCTCCTGCATTGGGAATAACCTCAATCTGTTGGAGCCAACGTTCTGCTGACCTGAAAAGTTACATTTACACTTAAATTAAATAAAATAATAACCACAAAAACATTGGTACTAGCTGATAGTAATTTCCTCCATCTTCATGTGATTTTAATAAAGTACTCCAGTCAGGGACGCCCTGGAGCTCCATCATGGACCCCTGAGGTTCCCCAAACCCCATCATGAGAACCATGGCTCTAGTGGAATCTAAATTTCTCAACGGACTTTTTGGAAATAATGAACATCAGTCATTTCTTTTAGAATTTAGTCACCTCTTTAATAATTCCATAATTTATAACTACACCTCCAAACCTCCACGTGTCCAGCAGAAGTCCTCAGTAACTAACACCAGCCTGCATCGGCCTGAGTGGAATTTCCATGTTGGATAAAAGGTGACGGTCGGCGTGTAAACTGCACGGAGTTCCCGTACACAGAATGTAGAGTTTTAGCCAGAGAAAAAGAACATTTTGTGATGAACATGTTTATCTGTCTATCTTCTGTCTATTCATGATCACACAATGCAACATCAAATGACTTGCAGATCTCAGTGAGGTTTCACAAGTGCTGTTACACAACGCAACCCTGCCATGTCACCTCAGATATCACAGCTTACACACACACACACACACACACACACTCAGGAAGTGGTCACAAACCACCACCGTGCAGATCGACCTTCCTGTCCAGTTCATGTCAGCTCTAACTGACATCCTGAAACCAGAAACACACCTCAGAGAGCTTCAGAGAACATCAAAGAATCTCAGAAAAGTGTTCAGGAATGTTTTACCGTAATGAGTCGTCCAGTTGGTCCATGATCCGGGAATGCGTCTGATCCGTACGGAGTGATCGGCACACTGGAGCGGCAGCGCTGAAGTCCAAACCCACGACACAAACCGAACTCCTGCCTCCTTCCTCACATTACTCTGTAAATACATCATCTTCATCATCAGCACCACCATCACTATCATCATCCTCTTCCTCATCACCATCACCATCATCATCATCATCATCATCCTCCTCCTCCATCCTCCACCATAAATCTCTTCATTAGTGTGTGTATAAATATAGAGATGCTGTTATAAAGTGTGATGGAGTAATCAGTGTAATATGGCTGCATGTTTAGACAGTAGAGAACATTGTGGTGTTTAGTTGTTGTATCTTTACTGTGGTTATGATGAGGTGTTTGTGAGACACTGATCTGTTCCGTGTGTTTTCAGTGGGTTGGATTTTCTCTTCTCACACTCATCTACACTCCACACACTCAAGCGTTACATTCATTTACTTTAGATCTTCTCTTATTACGTGTAACTCTGTAGAGTTTAATATCAGGAATAAAAATAAACCTTGTGTGTGTGTGTGTGTGTGTGTGTGTGTGTGTGTGTGTGTGTGTGTGTGTGTGTGCAGTAAAACAACAGCTGTCTCACTCACCTGAGTGATGATATTAAAATTTTCACCTTGTCTGATTTGGACCTGATAGGTTTGTGCTGAGTTTGCGCTGTTTTCGTGCTCGGTCCATCGCACCTCTAAACTCCACGAGCTCTTCACACACACTTCAACACCGAGCGGTGCAGGCTCACTGCTTCCTGTCAGGAAATAAAGAAGCATTTTTATAAATTACTGCAAATAATAAATCACAAACTGGTAAAAGCTGTAAAGGTCGGTTCTGACCTGACATCATATCCAGTGTGTTTGTGATTTCTGCAGAGACGAGGAAGAGAAACTTCACTGACCACAGAGCGAACATCTTCACCTCACACACAGGCTTCATCTCACACACACACACACAAACCTCCTGTCAACAATACAGCGCTGAGGTGATGATGTCACTCTGATGTCAGAGATAACTCCGCCCACTTTGGTCAGCTTTCAGATTTGGTCAAATGTAAAGTAAACTCATTAATATTCATGCTTAAGATCAAGTCCTGATTTTTTTCTAAAAGAAAATTAGGTCCTGACTTTTTTTCTAAAATGAGATAAACTTTAGTAAGACAGTTAATATTTATTATAATCTTAAAAGGTAAATTGAAGAATAAGTAAATAACTTAGAAAATCATTAAATTCAGCAGGAAATACTGAAATATGGAACAGCAGCTGCCTATAATATGCTTTAAAGCTAAACTGGCAGAAAAGAAGAGGAAAACAAACTAAGCCTTAAATACGTAAGTGAGCATTTTAAGGGACCCTTAATGGGAAGACTTAATGGTGTTTTGTCCTTAACTCTGTGGGACTGGGGACAAGTGGAAGTTCCCCAGCTGTACTGGTGCTCTGGATGGGAAGCACATTAACATTTAAGCTCCGCCCGTTCAGGCAGCCAGTTCCACAACTACAAGGGAACATTTCCTGTTGTTTTGAGTGCCGCTTTACTGCAGTGCAGGTTGGGGACTTTGGGTGCCCTGGTGATGGGGTGTAGATGTGAGTTCTGATCTGGAGAAGGGAACGGCTCAGAAACCCCTTCATGTACCACCCAGTGCCCCTCTGCCCCAGGCTGCTCAGCTGCTCAGCTCACGGACACACATCAGTGTCACCAAGCAGCAGTTCCATGGTCCTGAAGTACACTATGGTATAGATATTCTCCATTTCTGCTAATAGATCGCCTCAAAATCCTCCATAGTGGAGCTTTAAAAAGGTTTATTACATCTCTCGTACTTACTAAACACTATATGCGATAATATGTGATTAAAGCTCTACTGGTCTAAACTGCTGCACTGATTTCAGTGGAATTCCATCTAATCAAAGACAGACATCAGACAGACGACTGAAAAACACCCCACTAACAGTTCCGGTGTAAATTAGCCTCTAGGCGCCTGATTTTTTTTTTAATCTTGTACAAAGTTTGTTATTGATTTTTATTTTATGATTTCTACATTACTGAGTACAAAAACATTTCAGATTTCCAAGCATTAGTTTTCAGCGCAAAATGAAATGTAACAGAAAACTGTTTGTATGTCAGTAAAGAAAGCAGCACATTACATGAGAGACCATTTTCAGTCAAAAACATACTGAAGCCTGCTGGGATTTACTGCAAAACAGCAAGTGTGACAGTGTGTGTGTGTGTGTGTGTGTGTGTGTGTGTGTGTGTGTGTGTGTGTGTGTGTGGGAAAGGGTGGCCATGTAGAGAGCGAGCACTCCGACTGAGACCACGAACCAGGCCAGAGACCGCGGATATAAGTGAAAAAGTGCACGTTTATTAAACAAACAGGAAACTCCCAATAAGCAGAAACAGTAATCGTGGAATTAACTAGTATTAGCAGTATTGTAGTAACTAGTAACTAGCAGTATTGGTTTGAAGAGTGGAGTGTCCCGGTGCTCAGGGGAAGCTGCAGTGGGGGAAGACGGGCGGAGACACACGAGAGAAGCGAAACTGGAAGTCCTTCAGTCTGTTTACGTCAAGGGGAATCTGCACACAAACACTGAAAAAACGACAGCTTTAGCACTTTTTAGGCTGGGAAAATCACACTCACCCTCGTGTGTTGCCACGCACTGGAGAGAGAGTGAGAGTGATCATCTCTCCAGCCGTGCCGGGTTAAGCAGTTCTGCTCTGCTGATGTGTCTTCGGGAGGAGTTCTCAACCCACGTCACTTCCGGGGATTCCCCATGAAGAGCAGCACTTGCCTTTTGTGGTTCTCTGAGCTGCAAAGCCAGAGACGCCACAACGTTTAAGCAGGAGCAGCAGAGGATGTACAGCAGCATGGTGGTGGGAGATGAACACTAAAATCAGCCAATCACAGAACTCCTAAACACCAAACCCTCCAATCAGACACTCAGAGACTTTCACTGCC
>JAQQZX010000014.1:134584-150580 GCA_030068355.1 Notoglanidium maculatum | reverse complement strand
TAGAGGGAGGGTGCAGAGGTGGAGGTGGCTCCTCCTACAGCTGCCCTGCAGAGGGAGGTAGAGGGAGGGTGCAGAGGTGGAGGTGGCTCCTCCTACAGCTGCCCGGTAGAGGGAGGGTGCAGAGGTGGAGGTGGCTCCTCCTACAGCTGCCCTGCAGAGGGAGATCATCACCAGCCTGACAGCATCATGCTGGGGTGTAAACTCACAGCTGTAATCTCCCTGTGGATTTGATTGCTTAAGTTCAGACCTTCTCCTGGGAGGGGCACCATTGGCTCCCACCTGGAGTCCTGTACCTCCCTGTGACTGTCTGAGATCATGGCCGTGAGGCTACAGACATCACGAGAGCTGCTGTACTGTTCAGACACTGTGGTGTGGTTTTACTCTGGCCTGTACGTCCTCCAGCAGCTTGGACACTCAGGCCACAGAAGCACTAACGGGTGTTTTAGTAGATGTGTTGGATGAGACCTGAGGCCAGTGGAAGGTCACACAGCCACTGGTGAATAAGGTGTGGCTCAGATCTGTCAGAGCGGTGGACGGTTTGGTAGGCAGGCTTAACGCTGTGCTCTAACGGATGTTGTAATCTCTGTCAGTTGTGAAACTAAAAATATCACCTGAAGCTTGAGAAACCATCAGCTGCAGCAGTCAGACTCTCCTGCTGAAGGAGCACGGAGACCTTGATTTTTATACCTCAAAAAAAGATCACATTCGTGTAAAATCAGCATGTTATGCAGAATTAA
This sequence comes from Notoglanidium maculatum, assembly GCA_030068355.1. NCBI lineage: Eukaryota > Metazoa > Chordata > Actinopteri > Siluriformes > Auchenoglanididae > Notoglanidium > Notoglanidium maculatum. The sequence continues at coordinate 149,843 of JAQQZX010000014.1, read as the reverse complement.
GGGGAAGAATGGATCCAAAATGGAGGAATCATCTTTCAGTCCCTGTTGAGCATCCTGCATCATGGAGGCTGTAATGTAAACCTCCTGTATACAAAAGATCTGGAGATCTCCAGTGGGAGGAGCTTCACTGTGCGACAGCTATTAAACGGTCTGGTAGCCAAGTCTAACAGAAGGACTTCACCTACTTGCCCATTTTATGGTAACACTGATGTGCAGTTTGACCTTTTTACTGGATGTTCCGGATGAACATGAAGAGCGTCAGGACTTCCTGTTTCAGGACAAGCCGTGCTGACCCTGCTTAATTCCCACCAGCGTATAAACCAGGACAGGATGTAGATATGGGAGCTCTGTTCAAATCCCTGGAGGAACCAAAGGAGGTTGTGGAGCACACATACTGTCACACACTGATGATTCAGCAGCGTTTTAGAGCAGAGAGGGGTCAGAGAGGCACCGGGGTCTGCTGAGGAGTTCTGGCTTTTCACTCGCAACAAAACTCCTCTAAAATACTGCGTACATCACATTAGAGTCCTGACGTCTAATGGTTCACTGAAAGGCTTTGAAAGTAAGTCTCTCTCTCTCTCTCTAACGTGTGACGTGAGCTCAGTACATCACACTCTCCTTCACCTGAACCTCCACTGGGACACGTGCATCTCAGACTGTGGCATCACAACTATTTATTGTAATTAATTCTATTGTAATCATTCATGAGCAGACCTGCCCGATCTTTGTTCAGCATTGTGTGTGTGTGTGTGTGTGTGTGTGTGTGTGTGTGTGTGTGTGTGTGTGTGTGTGTGTGTGTGCAGGTTCAGCGCTCTCTGTACCCCTGATCGTGTCAGTACAGAAGCACCTGAAGTCTCAGACGCTGACGCTGTCATGGCAGAGTGAAGCCTCACACTTTGACGTGGAGATTTATTACACTGAACTCATGGAGCTCGTCCTCAATGTAAGATCTGCTTAGCAACAAGCTTTTCACAGAGCAGAATTTCTCCATGTGATTACAGTCTAATCATCTAATTACACTCTCTGATTGGTTGATAAACTCGCTGTACTGGTGTCAGATTCAGAAGGAGAATATTGTGTGTGTGTGTGTGTGTGTGTGTGATTAACAGGAGAGTGTTTGGGTGGAAGCAGACTCTAAGACGGGGAGTCATGTTTGGTCGTGGCGCTCAGCTGTGCCGCTGGAGTGCACCTCCCGCTCCGCACGCATCAGAGCACGACACTTGGACGCAGTGAGCCAGTGGAGCCCCCTGCTGACCATCCCTGGTAATCACATCTCATGTTACTACTGCTAGTGCTAATAATAATAATTGGATACATTTAGCTTGTTTGTGTGTTTAGTTAGTTAGCGTAGGTGTTAACGTGGTTGTGAATGTTCAGGTATGGACGTGCCGGACCGGTACTGGGCTCAGGTGTTCCCTCAGGACTGGGCGTTGGAGGTGGGTGGGAACGTGACGGTGTGCTGCATCACTCCAGAGGGCGTGACCTTTAGTAGTTTGGGATACGGGAACCAGAACTTAGCGGAGACCAGGTTGAGCCGCAGGAGCTACATCGCCTCCATCACCAACCTGCAGAAGTCCTACTACTCCGGCTCCAACATCGTCTGTCTCTCTGACACCGCCATCCTCGCCGGCACCGTTCTCTTCATCGGCTGTGAGTCTCACCTGTCTCACTGTCCACCTGTCTCACTGTGCTCCTGTCTCATTCACTGTCTGTCTCATTCACTGTCTGTCTCCCTGACACCACCATCCTCACCGGCACCGTGTTCTTCATCAGCTGTGAGACTCAACTGTCTCTCTCACTGTCCCCCGGTCTCACTGTCCCCCGGTCTCACTGTCCCCCGGTCTCACTGTCCCCCGGTCTCACTGACCCCAGGTCTCACTGTCCCCAGGTCTCACTGTCCCCGGCCTCTCTGTCCCCAGGTCTCACTGTCCCCCGGTCTCGCTGTCCCCCGGTCTCACTGTCCCCGGCCTCTCTGTCCCCCGGTCTCGCTGTCCCCGGTCTCGCTGTCCCCAGGTCTCACTGTCCCCCGGTCTCGCTGTCCCCGGTCTCGCTGTCCCCCGGTCTCCCTGTCCCCAGGTCTCGCTGTCCCCGGTCTCATTCTCTACCTGTTTTGTTCACTGTTTGTTCACTCACTTTCTCTCACTGACTGTCTACCTGTCTGATGTCTCCATCCTCTTCAACACCATACTCTTCATTATCTTTGAATCTCATTGACCACCTGTCTTACTGACTGCTCGTACAGTGACTACCTGTTTCACTCACTGTCTGTCTGTCTGACAGCTTAATCCTCACCAGCACCGTTCTCTTCATTAGCTGTCATTGACTTCATAGGCGTGTCACTGACCACCTGTCTCACTGACTGACACGCTGTGTGTGTGTGTGTGTGTGTGTGTGTATAGACCCACCAGGTGATGAGGGTCTGCAGTGTGAGACGCGGGATCTGCAATCAGCTGAGTGTCGCTGGAGCAAAGGACGAGATACGGGCTTCCAGAAACATGATTTACTCACCAAATACACACTGAACAACAGGTACACACACACACACACACACACACACACTCATTCATAAATAAACACATAATGGAAAACACACTCTGTACACTAAATGTAGCTTTATTATACACAGCATATTGTATTTGCACCATCCAGTGAACAATTTTGTGTGTGTGTGCGTGTGTGTGTGCGTGTGTGTGTGCGTGTGTGTGTGCGTGTGTGTGTGCGTGTGTGTGTGTGTGTGTGTTAGAAATTGTAACGAGGACAGACGAGACAGGAAGCAGTGTCGTTCTGAACGCTGGGAGAGCAGCTGGAATCTGGTGGCCAAGAATCCCCTTGGAATGGTCCAGCTGTCTGACTCCGCCCACATCCATGAGCGCAGTAACTATCAAATAAAATGACTAACCAATCAAAACACAGAAGGCAAGCTGTTCTCCTGCAGTGTGTCTGATCTCCATGTCTGATCTCCGGCAGTACGCCTGCTGGCCCCAGTGAACGTGACGTCGGAGGCTGAGGCGTGGAAGGCCCGTGTTGGGTGGAGCTGGACGGTGGAGGCCTATAAAAATCTGTCCCTGCTGTGTGAGGTGCAGCTGGACAACGGAGGACACGCCCACGCTGTGAGTCACCACTTACTCAGAATGACTCGACGTGAACTAACGCAGCGTTAACTTTTAACCCATAAAAGTTTTTGCATGCAAATTAAACACATATTTATAAAATAAATCAATAAAATATGTGTGTAACTACAGCGTAACTACACCGGCGTGGGCCTTTCCTCCGTGGTGTTGGACAGGCTGAGGCCGGACACTGAGTACTCGTTCTCTATTCGCTGTGCGTCTCTGCGGCATTTCTGGCGCTGGGGAGACTGGAGCGCCCCCTACAGCGTGCACACACACATGGACCGTGAGTTACCCTATCATTATTCATCTTTTATTATTCATTATTCAAATCAGGCATGTTAGACTCCACCCACTTTCCCCATAATCCTCATGTTCAGTACAGACAGTAAACATTTCACTGCTGTAACCATGGTAACAGCAGTAACACTGTGAGGTGATGGCTAGGCGTGGCTTTAGGATTGTACATTGTGTAGCATTTTAAAGAGACTTACATAATATGTAATGTGTGTGTGTGTGTGTTTCAGGACCTAAAGCTCCAGACGTATGGGTGTGGAGGACCAGTGTGAACACAGGACGGGTCGTGTGGAAGGTGCGTGCACACACACACACACACACACACACACACACACACACACACACACACACACCGGTATGTTACATATTATGAAAGTATGATGAATATTTTCCTCTCTCTGTCTCTCTCTCTATACCTCTCCTGTCTTTCTCTCTCTCTCACTCTCTCTCTCCTGTCTCTCTCTCAGTCTCTCTCACCCAGGGACAGTCACGGTGCTCTGACAGCGTACGAGGTGTCTCAGAGAGACGGAGAGGGAGATGGGTGGACGACTGTCTCTCTCCCCCCGAGTGTGTCCAGCACTCCCATCAGCCTTAGCAACAGCAGTGATGTCATGGTCGCCGTAGCAGCACGGAACCCGGTCGGTCTCTCTCAGCGCAGCACCGTCCCCGTCCCACAATACACTGCAGGTGTGTTTCTTTAATCAGCACAACTGCACCAACACTGAGGGCACTTATAATAGTAACATTTATTGCATAATTAGATAATAATAATCATAATGATAATAAACACTGAGTGTAGTAAAGTCACCACACACGCTGCTTCTGCGTCTGCAGATTGAAGATCAAATAACCAGCATGTGAAACTGTGTGTGTGCGCGCGTGTGCGCGTGTGCGTGTTGTTTAATCCTCACTTCCTGCAGACTCAGAGTTGTCTGTGTCTAAGCTGGTGGGTAATGGGGGAGGTTTAACTGTTTCGTGGAGCGTCGATCAGAACTCTACACAAGGCTACATGGTGGAGTGGGTGCCCACCTGCTGCCCCACCTCCTCCACCTGCTCCGTCCAATGGGAGAGAGTTTCACTCTCCAACACCAGCACCATCATCCATTCAGGTGAGGGGGAGTCTCCTGCACGTCTGGGAAAAGTTTCCAAATATAACTAATCTGATGAGTGTTAGGTTTACTGACGTGTGTGTGTGTGTGTGTGTGTGTGTGTGTGTGTGTGTGTGTGTGTAGGATCTCTGGACCCTGGAGTGCAGTACACAATCTCCATTTTCGCCTTGCTTCCTGATTCGTCTGTCCTACTGCAGAGACATTATGGATATGGACGGGAACAAGGTAAGGGCCCTACGTAGGCGCCCTCCAGCGTAGGGGGTAGTGAGGGCGTTATATTCCTCACCGCAGTGAAAATGGGGTTACAGCGTGTAGAACCTGCCAGCCAAGAATATCAGACGCAAAAGCAACAGCTTCAGACGTTATTCAGCATCGGAAGTGTCACAGAGTAAATCCCAAAGTGACGCGAGGTAGACGAGTCCCCTTAGTGAAGCCACTCCTCACCTGCTCTCACGGGTAACCGAACGGAAACATTCCGGTTTCACACTCGTGCGTCTCTTAAACTGAGTTAAACGCTTTGTCCAGAAAGTGATGCGCTACTGATTATTACTCTGGCCTTTAATTCCGTATCGAGTACAGTGTGGGGTGTGTAGGACTCCAAACCAGCACCGTTTGTGACATGGTTCTTAATGTGTAACACATGTAACAGTTCATGACACTTTCGTGTCATTTCAAAACAACTTGTAACACAGTTTACGAACAGTTTGTAAGAGGTTAACACAGATCACACACACTGTTCACTGTGTATGACACAAGTACCATTATTCCAGCACTAACTCTGTGTGTGTTTGTGTGCGCGTGCGTGTGTGTGTGTGTGTGTGTGTGTGTGTGTGTGTGTGCACGCGCGTGTGCGTGTGCGTGTGCGCGTGTGCGTGTGCGTGTGTGTGTTTGTGTGTGTGTGTGTGTGTGTGTGTGTGTGTGTGTGTGTGTGTGCGCGTGTGCAGTTCCTTCTCTGCCTGTGGGAGAGCTGTCTGTTCTTCAGTCAGGCTCAGCTGTTGTTCTCTCCTGGACTCCTGTTCCTGTGTGTGAGCAAAAAGGCTTCATACTCGGGCACACTGTTTACCTGGCCAACGCCCCCACCCTCAGCCTCATAGGTGACACACACACACACACACCCCTCATGTTTCCTCTTACTTCTACTGCTTTACATATCGTTAAACACACAGTGATGTTCTTAAATAATGCTTTAAATGAACAATTGTGCAATTAAAGGTTAATGAAGGTGTGTGTGTGTGTGTAGCTAATCTGACCGATCCTGCACTGAGCTCGTACACAGTAAAGAGCCTGCCTCTGGGCTCCTATAAGTTCACGGTGAGGCCGTACACTTCAGCTGGAGAGGGAATGGAGTCCACCAGCGCCGTCAAAACCGAGTCTGACGGTACGAGCACTTCAGTAAGCAGCAGTAACTAATGTGACACGGGAGGGTGTGTAGGGTGTTAATAAGGTGTGCGTGTGTGTGTGTAGCTGATCTGATGTTGGTGGAGATCCTGGTGGCGTTGGGAACGATGTCCCTTTGCCTCATCATCATCAGCGTCTTCTGCTACAAGAAGAGAGAATGGTACGCTTCTCCTCAAGTTCATGACCACATTTCTCCTGAAACTGTTATCCTGCTAATGTACACACTGTAAAGCATGTAAACACGTTATAAACACATTGCAGAATGGCTGCTCTGACTAGCCTGTGCTCACTGTGCACACGCATCAGGTGTGCCCACCTGGGAGCTAAGATTAGTGACACAAATGCTGCAGAGAACAAGTTCCCCCGTGTCTAATAACAGTGTGGTGTGATGAGGAAACATCAGAGTCTGTCCAGCTTCATAACCGTAACCAGACTTTCCTTCATTAATACAGTGGCTGTAAACCAGCTGCTACACACACACGTTTATACACTCCAGCCTCCTGACTGACTCAAATGGTTTATAATCAGGTGTGGATGTGGTTTACTGCATATAAACTCTCACGCCTGCTTATGGCTAAAACGAGTGTTCTTACAGTCTAGTGAAGCTCCGCCCATGTAGTCACAGCTAACTAAAGCTAAGCTGAGCTCCACTGTGAAACTGCGCCATTCTGGCAGGAGAACCTGATTGGTGTAGAGGAACCCGGAGAAGTGAAGGTCGTTTCAGCAGAGCGCACAGAGCGTGCAATCTGTTTCTATGGTAACAGTCAATCCCTCCAGTTAATGTATATAAAATGAGTGAGCTTGATCGCCAGTGCGTTCTCAGAGTCACTCTGCAGTTCCCCCTTCACACACACACACACACACACACACACACACACACACACACACACACTGTTCTGAGCTTATTGTCACTCATGATCACGTGTTGAATTTGTTGTCACGCTGTTTGGATTTGTGTGTGTTAATAACGTTCAGGGTGAAGAATGCGTTCTATCCCGAGATACCCGGCCCCAAACTCACCGGGAACTGGTCACCTCCGCAGGTAAACACACGCACACACACACACTCGCACGCACACGCACCCTTCAGCTGCCATGATCTAAGCCTTTAGCGCGTTGTATGCTAATTGCACTTCCTGCACCTTTCTTTCTGTTCAAGACACTTCCTGCATTTTGTTAATTTTAGCTTGGCATTGTTTAGCTAGGCTAGTTCATGAGACCGGACCCGAGCCGGACGCCCTGTTTATGTTTCTGTGCTTTACAGCGTTAGTGCTTTTATTGTCTGAGTTTTAGTTTGCTTGTTAAATGGATTTAGCGTGAGGATTATAATTATTTTGCGTGCGTTTGTGTAACAGGGTCCCCTGGACTTGAAGCCCCCCCCACACAGTGTGGTGCACATCGTGGAGAGTCCGGATAAAGAGGGGCTGGTGACGGTGCCGGGAGGACAGGACGAAGAGCACCATGACGACGAGAACGATGACCGGAACGTCGAAATGGACACGGACTCGGACGAACCCGCCCAGCTGCGCTACTACAACCAGCTGGTGAGCGACGCCTCCGATTGTTCCTCGAGCTCCATGGATTCGGCGCAGACGCAGGTGACCTACACGGGAATCCAAAGCCCCGCCTACCGGCCCCAGAGTCAGCCCGAGGCTCTGCCCGAGGCGGCGCCGCAGGAGGAGAGCCCCGGCGGGGGCTACAAGCCGCAGTGCTCCTGGAGGCCCGACTCTCCGGAAAACGAAAACTTCTGCGACTCGCTGGGAAGCCCCACCTCGGTGACGTCATCACAGTTCCTCATCCCGGAATCCTCGGAGGAACATCCGGAGTCGTCGGGAAGCTGGTTCCATAATCTCCTCTCCGGCAAATTCTAATTAGCATTCAGCTTTAACGGCCAGGCATCACTGCTACTCCTTAAAGGCATTATGGGATGGATTTCTTAGATCCCTCTTAATTGGTGTTGATTCTGTCGAGGAAGTTTAGTATTAAGGACACGTCAGATCCTCCTCACTAACCCTGCATTCCATTTAAGAAGAAGCCGCCTAAGCAGGGCGTGTGCTAGGCAGCGTGCGAGCGTGCTAGCGTGCTGGGCAGCCCGGTCTGTCCTATTCAGAAGGCAGCTTCAAGGCGGCTCTCGTCCCCTAACGATGGACAGATTGCTGAAGATTTATGAGTTTTGACTTTGACCTTGTGACTTAAAATGCTTGGTTTCTTTATTGTGAATCATGTTATTGGAGTGAAAGCGCTACTGTTCTGCAGAGGCTGGTGATAAGTTTCAGCTTTAACGGAGCAGTTCGTCCAAGAATGCAATGTACGCCGCGTTTATTAATTAGCTAAGCGGCTAATGTAGCTGACATTAACAGCTTATGGCCACCAGTTTAGCATCAGGATAAACGGTCTCCCTGGATATATATATATATATACAGTGTATATATATATATATATATATATATATATATATAAATAGGTGACCTATAGGGGGCGCTGTGCTGAACCACGTAGCTATTTTGCCAAGTATTGTGTGTCGATATTACCTATCCGGCATTTTAAAGCCCTTTGATGTTTAATGACAGGTTCTGGAATAAGCTCACTGATTTTATGGCATTATTTGGAAAAATGAACAGAAACGTGAGGGAGGGGCTAACCGAGGAACCAATCAGGTCCCAGGGCACTTGATTGATTGCTTGTGTAACGCTACACTGCTTATTTTTTATATTTTTACCAAGTGCTTTGACTTTATTGCCTTAAAGTATTGACAGATTATTAGCTTTAGCTTTGCGGTTACACTAAACCAGCCCCGGGTGACGGGTGTTTATGCTTTATGAATTTCACTGCTTCTGAAGAGTTTTAAGGTCTTAAAGATGTTTCACAAAATATTCCTAAAAATTGCACATGTTTAAAGTGCATTTAAAGGAACTGTTTAACAAGAGCTAAAAGGTCCGCAGTGTTCTCATAAATGTAGGTGATTAACTGAGACATGCTCTTTGTTTAGCTCTGGAGTTACGAGGCTAATGTGGCTAAGTATCAGGAAGTACCCAGAATTCTTCTCTAGAACCGCTCCAGACCCCTCCTTCTAGATCCAGTTCAGCTCATAAGCTAGCACTTCCTAGAACTCATTCCCAAGCCCTATCGTTATGTCCTGTCCTCTAGGCCACACCCCCGGGCTCCTCCCCTAAATCATAATTGATAGGCCACACCCCCAGGCCCCTCCCCTATACTTTACCCCAAGGCCCCACACCTAGATCTCCTCTCCTACACCTCTCTTCTTATACTAGCACCACCTAAGCCTCACCTCTTAGGCCACACCTGCTCTAGAAACCCACCCCAGACCATACCTCGCCCTCTTAGAGCCTGACCCCTAGGTCACACCTTCCAGACTCCACCCAAAGCCACACCCAGCTCCTGTCCTGTAGGCCACACCCCTTAGGTTGTAATGAGTATTATTATTGCAGCAGATGTTTATTTAGTAATGAATATTAATATTGAATGAAAAGAATAATAATTATGGAGTGTAATGATGTCACTCATTATTTATAGAAAAGATTTTGGGAGACTAAACAAAGACTCCCAACAACATTAGCAACATTAGCTTCCTTAGCCTCGCAGTTACAGTGTAAATGGAGACATGTCCTGATTGATTAGCTTTGTGATGAAGGTGTTAGTGTGTGTGTGTGTGTGTGTGTGTGTGTGTGTGTGTGTGTGTGTGTGTGTGTGTGTGTGTGTGTGTGGTGTCAGCGTGGTTAGCTCTCACTACTGAGCAGCCGAGGAATGCTATTAGAACAAACCCATCATCTCATGTCACAGCTGGTGTCTGGCGTCTGGTGCAGAGTGGGCGTGTGCTGATGATCACTCACACCGTACCTGAGGTGTGTTTCTGATCACCTTTAATTGAACAGGAGGGTCCCTGGGAAGGGAGGATGTTCTGGCTGGAATGAAGTCTGTCCCATTCAGAAGGCAGCTAGATGACGGGCGTGTCCCGAGGGCGTGTCCCGAGGGCGTGTCCCGAGGGCGTGTCCCGAGGACGCAATATTACTTACTTTTATATCATGTATTTTATTTTAGTTAGACGTGAAGAAAAAAGGACAATGCTCCAATTTTGTTCAGCATTATAAAGAGAGAAACAGAGTTAATGTCTCCTAAGCAACATTTCCTTTTACCGTTTCATCTCCTGACATTGTCGCCATGGTTACATTAGCTAGCTAACATGTTAAGGCAGCCTCTGGAAGCCATGTCTTTTAGCAGGAAGCTGGCTGTATTAGCTTTTTCTTGGTTGTGTCTAAGCTCAGTGACGATGATGGGATTGTAAGTGAACAAGCTAACCGGTGATAACAGCGCGCAGCGAGAGCAGACGCAGCAAACATGTAGCGATAATATATATACTGTATATCATAAACCATCATAAAAGATTGGCAGTTTAAACGATATAAAATGTAAGCACACGCCTGCGTGCGTGCGTGCGTGTGTGTGTGTGTGTGTGTGTGTGTGTGTGCGCGCGCGTGTGTGCTTTAGTTACTGAAGCTTTACTACTGTGAGATTTACATAGGTTATGGATTTATTTTGTTACTAATTTTGTAATCCTGCCTGACGCAGCTCTGTACTGTGTGTGTGTGTGTGTGTGTGTGTGTGTGTGTGTGTGTGTGTGTGTGAGGGCTGCTAATGTGTCAGAGTTTAGACCTTTTGCTGTGAAGCTAATCCAATGTTTAAGTTACTTAAAATCTGCCTATTTTATGACTTTACTGTTTTTTCCTGAACGGTGTACGCTCTGACGCGCAGTGTTCCAATCCTGTTTTTATCCTGATTGAGTGCCCTTGCTTATACAGACTTTATTACTTCATGGACGTGTGGGAGATGAGTGCTAGGTAAAGATTGAGTCGACATCACTGTGGACTACAGAAGCATGTTTAATTACCCAGAATGCACTGCTGTGATTTTTCTTGTCATTTTGGCTGACAGATCTTTTTAACTTTCAAACTGGAATTTTAAATAAGGGATCTTTGTTTGCGTTTCCTCCCTTTGTATCCGACAGGGTTAGTGCTGACTCTGATAGCTACTTAGCACACTTGTTATTTAGCACGCCAGCTAGTGAGTGAGTGGAAGTGACTGTGTGTGAGTGTGAAGGAACCCGGTCAGAGTTGTACTAGGGTCAGCTGTTAGGAGTCCTGCGCTCTGATTGGTCACTGGGGAAGTGGTGCTAACCGAACTGGAACTGTAAGAGCAGGAAGTGGAAGTTGATTCACCACACAGTCACTCGGTTGGAAGCTGGATGTTACACTTATATTTTAATTCACACACTATTAAGCTGAGTAAATGTACATATGATTTGTTTCGTGTGTGTGCTTAGGGTCATTTATTGACCGGAGCGTCACAGCACACACACATTACTGTCGTCATAGCTAGTCTTCTGCTTGGGTGGAGGTTCCCTAGGTAGGCAGCATGAGGACCGTTGTCTTCCAGCAGACGTATTATTGGACAGATCCTAATGTACTGGAGATTAGTGCACTACGTAGGAGGCAGGACGCCTGCCATATAAATGGTGAACGGTCAGTTAGAACTTCAGTACACTACATAAGGGAAGGGTGTAGGGAGCTTTGTGGGATTCAGCGCGTAGTGACACTAACTGTGCGTGTGACTAAAATCAGCTACAAATATGCTATTGTGATATGGAAATGTATAAATATTAAACCTAACAGATGTAGTAATCAAACAATAACACTGTTGCCTTTGTGTGTGTGTGTGTGTGTGTGTGTGTGCGCGCGTGTGTGTGTGTTATTGAGCTCTGTATACTCTGAGACACTAACCTACAGTATGAATAACAGATTATAATAAAGAACAAATAAAATAATAAATAAATCCAGCTGTGTAACTCTTTATTTTGCATTTTAAAATAATAAACTCCTGAGGGTTTTTTTTTTATAGTTGCCAACAGAATCTACAGATATAAATGTTATATTTGACTACTTCCTTCATGTAATTATTAATCACCAAACAGTCCTTTTTACTCTTGAGTGCAATACGAGTTTCATCAGTTAACTTTCATTAGAGGTTTTAAAATTAAAATATTTAAGCAATTTTAAGGGCAATCCATTTACACTTACAATACACCAATGTCAAATTACACACCTTTACAAGCAATAATGAACGTTGTGTGTATGCATATTACTTATATATACTACACCAATTTATTTGTGAAGTTAAGATTTTAGTCAGGATTTAAAATCAGCTATAGATTTCTGTACATTTCTACACGGTCAGAAGAAGCAATAGTAGTAATAATGATCACTTTATTTATAGAGCAATTTTTATACAAACTTCTTTACGTTCCAATTATAAATCTAAGTAATAAGCAGAAAGTATTGAGGACTGTCGACTTCAGGAAATGTATTAGAATGAGTGATAAGGTGAAAATACAAAAATATCAAAGGAACATTGAATTAAATGCTAATTAAAAAAATATATACCAATGTTCCTTAAGTGTAAAAGCGTAAGCGCAGCATGCGGGTTGGCCGTGCAGACCCCAGGCACCGGTGCTGATGAGGAACCTCGTCACACTGAACACACTGAGCTGCGTGTCCTTCCTTCCCTGAACCAGATGGGTCCCTGGTTCCTTCCCTGATATCACGGCTCCAGGGTCCATCATCAGCTCAGGCTCCTGTCTGAGAGGAGCTCCACATGTTGGGGTTCTCCGGGTTCTCCTCACATCAGGTAGATGGACCAGCTACACCAGACTGCAGGGGTGAGTGGGTGTGTGATGGCTGCACACACACACACACACACACACACACACGGCAGACATGATGAACAGATTGATATTTAGACACTGATGGATAGATGAATGACATAAATATACAGATATGAATATCTAAGGGAGAGAGAGAGATTCTTTGTGCTTTCACTTTTCTTTCATGTCTTCATCTCATGTGACTCAAATACAAGCTGAGAAGTAAAACTACAGACCGCTATACCTTTTTAAATATGATTGTACAGTTGGTTAAATTTACCTCAGGAGAGTTCGGAAGCTAAGCTAACGCTGAGAGGCTGCACGTCACGCGCTTCGTTACCATGACGACATTCGATTGTTCCCTAAAGCTGAATGCCAAACTATAGCAACAAACCGCAAACACGCCGCCATGTTTAAACTAAGCCCCTGCGCGGTGTAGGGCTTCTGACAGGAATACTTTACCCCACAGTTTATGAAGGATGACTGATATACTGTGTCGGTGGCTGAACTCTGAGCTCCGCTTATCCAAAAGCGTCGGTGAGCTTACCTCTTCTCTCTGTGTGCTGTTAGCTAGCTAGCTTTAGCCATCTAATCTAATCTGCCCTGATGTGATCTGTTTGATGGAAATGCAGAGCCGCTTTCTCTGGCCAGAGATTTCTCTAACGGTTACCTGCTGGGTGAGGTCCTGCACAGGCACCAGCTCCAGAAGGATTTCCACCAGTTCTCCAAACACAGGTGAGGATCTCACTCAGTCACTTAACACAGCTACACAGCTAACACTTCACATGTATTTACCTGTCTGTTAATAAGCACTGCACGCGCCTCACTCACTAACTGTGGAGTTCCATTATATGTAGCAATAATTCATAAGAATTCATTCGTTCATCTTCAGTAAGCACTTTCTCCTGGTCAGGGTGAGAGATAACCCCAGGAGAACACCGGCGTTAAACAGGACCACACCCTGGATGGGATGCCAATCCATCACACACGCACACGCACACGCGCACGCACACACACCCCTGGGGTACTTTAGTGTTCACCTGTCAGCATGTTTCTGGGAGGTGTGGGGAAACCAGAGAACCCAGAGGAAACCTGCCTGGAAACACGTTTTTGTATTTTGATGCCTGATTTTGTTGCTGTCCGGAAAAATCAGACATCGGAAAATAAAGATCGGGTTGTGGAAGAGCACATAATGTGGAGAGACCAGCCAAGGACAAGCTCTGTCAGTGTGAGACATTTCTGATTAAAGTCTCGGAGTGTGAGTGCTGCTAGGACGCCTCTCTGCGCTTCACCAGCAGGAGGACAGCACAGTCACGTCACAGATACAGATACAGCAGCAGCAATGGAGAACCTAAAAATACCCTTATTACTGCAAACTGTCATTTTCTTTAATCACATGTCCGTTGTTACCATCAGGATCTTCATCGTTTACTCTGACATGGACAACACAGTCTGTATCTGTGTGTGTGTGTGTGTGTGTGTGTGTGTGTGTGTGTGTGTTTCAGCACGGCTAACGCCAAGCTGAACAACTTTACGCGCCTGGAGCCCACGCTGAAGCTCCTGGGCGTGCCCTTTGACCTGGGCATGGCCAAGGCGGTAATGCAGGGCCAGCAGGGGGCGGCCACACGCCTGCTCTATCAGCTCTACATCCTGCTACAGAAGAAGACACGTCTGGGGCTGACGGGCGCTGTGCTGGAGACCATGCAGCCTGCAGCCGTCGCCAGACTGCACCGGGTGGAGAAGCACATCTACACCGAGGTGCTGCATCCACTCTGTGTCTATGAATCATATCGCAGTGCTCTACATGCGTCCTGATAGAATCGGGGTGTGTGTGTGTGTGTGTGTTCCAGCGTTTGAGGACGATGGTGAAGCGAGAGGCAGATGTGAAGATGCAGAAGATTGCACAGCGCTTTGATAAGAGAGGCCGTGATGCGTACAGCCGCTCAGTGATGGCCGAACTGGAGCGAGAGGAGAGACGGCGCCACCTGCAGGAACAGATGAGACTGCAGGACATCCAGAAGGTGAAAAACTGTCACTGTGTCCTCATTTCTACCAATTTTTACAACAGTGCAACACAAAACAACCAGTTTACTCATTACTAACTAACAAGGCAACTTTCTGACTAGCTGGCTTACTAGATAGCGGTTATGCTATCTGTTTGTTCACAAACTGGCTATTGCGCTGTTTAAATTAGATTAGAGCTATCATCATATCCATCAATATTCCCCTCATTATTCTCCCATATTTGAGTAGGGGCGTGCGTGTGTGTGTGTGTGTGTGTGTGTGTGTGTAGCACCGACAGGCTCGTAGGAAGCAACAGGAAATAATGGACCGTATTCAGACAGCTATAGTGCAGATCCCCAAACCCCCAGTGAGTCGTTCAGTCCGAGCAGTGGGCAAACACAGACACCACCACCAGCCAGACGATCAGGTAAACACACACACACACACAAACACACACCTGCTGATACACAGCTCAGACACACAGCTTTCATCATCTCCTAATATCTTAAACATGATGGGAAAATCCTTCTCTAGTAGATATTGTACTCCGTGCTCTCAGCCAGTCCGATCACGCTGTCCTGCTCTCAGCCAGTCCGATCACGCTGTCCTGCTCTCAGCCAGTCCGAT
>JAQQZX010000014.1:1567-30461 GCA_030068355.1 Notoglanidium maculatum | reverse complement strand
TGAGTGCAAGCAGGAACTCCGGCAGGGCTAGCTATGACAGCATAACTAAATGAGAGAGCCAGCAGGTAACACAGACATAAGGGCGCCCTGGGACATAAAGCGGCCAGCCACTCCACTTTTACTTCTTGTTAATTTTCTGCCCAGTGATTTTTGTTGAGACGATTAAAATCTTCATGTGCTGCAATACTGGTTTTGCCTCTTTTTTTTGACCAGCAGTGTAGATGATGTTGATACTTTCTCTGTATAACAAAGCATTTTTGAGTAATCTAGTTTCTTATGTAATCCAGTCAAGCAATCACAGCAAATAAATCAATAACACTTATTTATGTTAACTACTAGACAATTTTTTTTTTCAAATTGCCAAGTCATAGAATATCCCGCCATCATGGTTCTGATATTAGCAGATTCCAGACAATTTCCCCTACATGATTTTGAAACAATGTTCCTACTGTTGGCATTATATTGTGAGATGCATGTAAAAGCATAACAGTTTCATAAGAAAATCTTTTTTTCCCCTTGATATAAAGGCTATTATAAAAATCAGATATAAACAACAATAACAACAGCAACAAAGGCAAAACATAAGATCATTGTTTTAATGATCAAGATAAGAGTTTAAAAGTAAAGTTAGTGAAATTACCCTGAAAATAGCATAGGGTTTATTAGAGTTAACTGTAACAACCAGAATAGGATTAAGTGTCCAAATACATCTTTGTTTAATTATGTGTAGTATCTTCTCCATCTTTTGGCTGCCCTCATTGGGGTCACAATAGCAAATTGTCTATCATCTGCAATTTGGCAAAGGTTATACACCACATGCCCTCCCTTATGAACAGTATATCTATTATTTATATATATATTTAAACGTAATATATTAATTTGGAAACTGTTTTGCTTAAAATAGGTATTTGTGGTATCTTTCTTTAATATAAAAAAAACACCTGCTTTGGAATTTCCTAATGCAGTAAAATTCATTTACACTGCCTGTCCAAAAAAAAAGGTCACCACTGTCAGGACCTGCTCCTCATGGCACACGCGAGTGCGCCTGATGGACTCGGCTGCTCGCATAGTGCTTCTGACCTCTCTGTCGCATGCAGCATGGAAGCGCACATTTGTGCATTTTGGCGCAATCGACGGAGGACTACAGATCATCATCTGATCTGTAATTGGATGCATCTGGATCCAATCCACTAACAATCAGCCAGTCTTTTAAAAGGGACTCAGTTGCATTTCGGATTTGTGAAGCATTACTTAAAACGTCGGTTGCACTCTTGCCAAGCCTTTGATTACTCATTATTGCTTTTCTGTGTTTTGGACTTTGCCCTCTGTTTCTGTTTTCTGTTTTTTGGATTCTCTTTGATATACTGTTTGCCAAGCTCGACCTTGTGCATGTTTTTGGATTACTTTTGTGCCTGCCGATTTTGTACCTTTGCCTCGTGTGTTTTAAGTAAACACCATGAGTTTCGCTAAGCCATCTCCTCACTGCGCATGTGTTACGCCAAACCCCACATACCTGACAGAATGCTTCGCTTGACCAGGGAGGCAGCAGGCCAAAGGGAAGACGACCGTATGTACACCATGCCATCCTTCTTCATACAGAAGGTAGGATTGTTAATTCCGGGACCTTACGATGGAGTGGAGTATCCTCCAGGCGGATTCTTACTCCAGTGCCAGCTTTTTTTCGAGGACCTGCTAGATACGGTGGCTCACTGGACCTTCCCGTATATTCGCTGAGAGCCTCATTGGGATGAAGCACCCATGCCTTCAAAACCCCAAGGACTTCGGGGACATGCTCAGGGCGTTCTATGCGGCAAAAAAGGAGGCTACCGCTCCAAAGCCCCCTCCAGTGGCAACAAAACAGGCCATTGTTCCAGAGCCCCCTCCAGTGGCTAGAAAAGAGGCCGATGGGGAGGCTACTGCTCATGAACCCATGTCAAGGCCCAGGTCCAGGCGGAGGTCTCAGCGAAAGTCCAAGCCAGTGCCAGAATCCATGTCCGAGCCAGAGTCAATACCAGAGTCCAAGCCCTTGTCCAAGTTGGAGTCCATGTCCAAGTTGGAGTTCATGTCCGAGTCCAAGTTGGAGTCCAAGACAGTTCCTAGTCCCACTCCTGTTCAAGCCAAAGTTGCTCACAAATAGACTGCCCATTTCATGGCCACAGAGACTGTCCACTTCATTGCCACAGAGACTGCTCATGTTAAGGAGACTGTTCCAGTACACCTCCCAGAACCTGTTCCAGTAAGAGCACAAGTTACAGAGCTCATTCAAGAGAGAGCACAAGTCAAAGAACCTACTCCAGCACCTGTCACTGTTCCAGTACTCATCACAGAGCCTGTTCCAATACAAGTCACAGTTCCAGTACACATCTCAGAACCTGTTCCAGTAAGAGCACAAGTTACAGAGCTCATTCTAGAGAGAATGCAAGTCAAAGATCCTGTTCCAGTATTCGTTTCTAAGCCTGTTTCTGTACCAGTCACAGTCCCAGTACATGTCACAGAGCCTGTTCCTCTCTCAATCACCGGGCCTGCTACGGCAGACATCACAGAACCTGCTACAGTTACAGCAGACATCATGGAACCTGTTCCAGTAGTAACACTCTCTAAGCCAGCGCCTGCTCCTGTCACAGCTCCAGCCGCAAAACCAGTTCCAGTCACAGTCTCGGAACCTGCTCCTGTTCCTGTCACAGCTCCAGTCACAGAGTCCATTGCTGTCACAGCTCCAGTCACAGAGTCCGTTCCTGTCACAGTTACACGCCTGAGTCTACAGGCCCAGGACCCCCGCGGGAAAGCCATGTTAGGCGCTTCAAAAGTAGTGCCTATGGGGGGGTTCTGTCAGGACCTGCTCCTCATGGCACACACGAGTGCGCCTGATGTACTCAGCCGCTCGTGTAGTGCTTCTGATCTCTCTGTCGCGCGCAGCACGGAAGCGTACACATTCGCATTTTGGCACGAGCGACGGAGGACTACAGCTCCCGTGAGCACACACTCACGGGATCACCATGTAATCTGTAATTGGATGCATCTGCATTCAATCCACTAACAATCAGTCAGTGTTTTTAAGGGACTCAGTTGCGCTTCAGATTTGCGAAGCATAAGTTAAAACGTCCGTTACGCTCTTGCCAAGCCTTTGATTACTCATTATTGCTTTTCTGTGTTTTGGACTTTGCCCTCTGTTTCTGTTTTCTGTTTTTTGGATTATCTTTGATATACTGTTTGCCGATCGCTCAACCTTGTGCATGTTTTTAGATTACTCATGTGCCTGTCAATTTTGTACCTCTGCCTCATGTCTTTTAAATAATCACTGTGAGTTTCACTAAGCTGTCTCCTCACCTGTGCATGTGTTCCGCCAAACCCTGCATACCTGACAACTACCTGGATTTAACAAACCAAATAGGTAAGAGCCTCCCATTGGATAACTACTGCATAGATGATTATGTTTCAGCTGGCAACAAGTTATTTACCCCTGACTGATGCAGTGAGTAGCTTCTCATTTCTTAAACAACCATGTTGGAAGACACATCCTGTCATGGGAAAGATGTTAATATGTTAATTAATATGTTAATAGAAAACATCCAAGGAGATTGCTGAAACTACTAAAATCGGGTTAAGAACTGTCTAACGCATTATTATTAAAAACTGGAAGGATAGCGGGGAACCATCATCTCGGAAGAAATGTGGTTGGAAAAAAATCTTTAATGATTGTGATCGGTGATCACTGAAATATTTGGTGAAATCAAATCGTAAAAAATCAATAGCTGAACTCATGGCTATGTTCACCAGTGACAGTAAGAGAATTTCCCCACACACAATGTGAAGGGAACTCAAGGAATTGGGACTAAACAGCTGTGTAGCCTTAAGAAAACTACTGATCAGTGAGGCTAATCGGAAAAAAAATTCTTCAATTTGCTAGGGAACATAAAGATTGATCTCTGGAGCAATGGAAGAAGGTCATGTGGTCTGATGTCCAGATTTCCTCTGTTCTAGAGTGATGGGTACATCAGGGTAAAAAGAGAGGCGCATGAAGTGATGCAGCCATCATGCCTAGTGCCTCCTGCACACGCCTGTGGGGTAGTGCTGTGATCTGGGGTTGCTGCAGTTGGTCAGGTCGCGGTTCAGCAACATTATGTGCCCAAAGAATGAGGTCAGCTGACTACCTGAACATACTGAATGACCAGGTTATTCCATCAGTGAATTTCTTCTTCCCTGATGGCACCGGCATGTTTCAAGATGACAATGTCAGGATTCATCAGGCTCAAATTGTGAAAGAGTGGTTCAGGGAGCGTGAGACATCATTTTCACACATGGATTGGCCACAACAGAGTCCAGACCTTAACCCCATTGAGGATCTTTGGGATGTGCTGGAGAAGAATTTCTTGGTGGTGCGACTGTCCCATCACCTCTACAAGATCTTGGCAAAACATTTATGCAACTCTGAAGAGAAATAAATGTTGTGACATTGCAGAAGCTCATCGAAACGATGCCACAGCGGATACATGCCGTAATCAAAGTTAAAAGCGGTCCGACAGGCAGCATATTTGCAAGTGTTGCATAAGCATGCTAATATGTTTTGGGGTCCCTATATATTATTTAAGAGTGTAACAGAACCTGAAAGACCAAAATCTGGAGTCGAATTATTGAAAAGGTGAATTAGATGTGGATTAAGTGAGGTGAAAAGGAAATTGTTTGACATGAAAACAGAGGGATAAATGTATGTATCTAATGTACCCAGGTGACGGTGGACACCAAGCACATCACACAGAAAACTGCTTTTCTTATGCAAAGCAAAGTGTCTCTGCAACCTTTGGCCAGAATTCGTCAATGCACCTGGTGTCATGTTGGAAAAGCAGGAGGGCAAGTGAATGTCATTAGGAAGCCCAATGAAGGCATGGTAGGGTTTATACAGGATACTGCAGCTTCACACATACAGATTGATAATTTATCCATCCCTTAGTGCTGGATCTAATTAAGTGTAACCCACACCTAATCCAGTATGATTAAATACTTCTGCACACCTGCATTTTATAAAACTGCATCAGACACTTTATTGAACAGTAAATGTATTGCTGCTACCCTACCAATAGTTTAGAGTTTACAGTGCATGATCTGTGTATTTATTGTTTTGTTCTGTGTATTTATTATCCTGCACTCACCTCATACCGTTGTGTATTTGCACTTTATGTAGTTTTGCATACTGTTATGTGCTGTACCATTGTCCTGGAGAAATGGAATTTTGTTCCAATGAATACAGGCTATATAGAGGATTGACAATAAAAACCCACTTGACTTAATGGCAAATTTCTTGTGTAAGTCCTTGTACAATTTAACTTATAAGTCCATTCATATTTATTCTTGAAATTATTTGTGATAAATAAGGCCCAGAGGTTTAGCTTTAAACTTCAGCTCTCTTCTAATCCTCTACACTAACACTAGCTTTTTCCTGACACTTATAAAGAGAAATTTTCCTTTTACAAACTACAAAAGAAAGACACCACATTTGCACAAATATTTGGAATATTTCACATTAGGTTACAGTGTTACTGTGTCACAGTTCCAGATGGTTAATTCATCAATGACTTTTCAAAATACTGATTAATTTCTAGTGTTGTCTCAGTGTATTGTCTTTTCTCACATACACACTATGCTTCAGCTACTCAAAATTAAATTTCTAAAGTCTTGTCAGGCTGGATTTGTTTTCCTTGTGGAGGTGTGTAATGTTATTACAGTGGATATAAAAAGTCTACACATCCCTGATAAAAAAGTGTGCTGTGCTGTGCTTCTTGCTTTGGCCTCATCAGATCAAAATATGATTTGCCATATGGTTTGGAGTGATTCAGGCAGGCTTCAAAGTTTTTTTTTTTCTTTTCTGAAAAATTGTTTCAGACTAGCAACCCCATAGCCCAGACATGTGAATAATAAGAGAGAATATTTCTGCGTGCAAAGAATGACCAACATTTGCTTCATATTCCTGTTTGACCATGACATCAGCAGTCAGATGGAAACAAAAATGTGATAAGAAAATCATAACAGCTGATTTGTATTTTGGGGTTAATCAGTATCATTTCATGGATGTGTGTATGATCATTATTTTTAAACATGAGTTTGAATGTGACAGGTTAATTCTAAGCGCAGTCAAATGCTCCATTATAAAAAAGCATGCACATTTATGCAAACAGTCACCTATAGCACACCATGGCCTTGAAACATGGCTGTCGATGACAACTCCCCTCCCAACTCACGTTCTAACCACACACCTGTTCCCAATCACACACCCTGTATATACATCAACTCTCACAAAAACTATATACGAAGTAGTGCTCAGTACTGTATTATCTGAACTTACCAAGCCTTTCGTTCCTCTTTTGCTCTTCTGGTTTTTGATTTATTTCAGTATTTTTGACTCATGCCTCTTTCCTGCTTGTTTAGTGTGTATGCTGATCACCTGAATATTGCCTGTTTTTGACACATTTTCAAGTTTTTCAAACATTTTGTATCTATCTGCCCTGTTTGTAAATAAACTTTATTAACCTGCACTTGCATCCTCAATTTGTTTTTCACTACAATTTGTTTGTTGAAATCACATTAAAAGTTAACATGATTTAATCTTGGTTTCATTTTTTTTACATCACAAACAATGGTCAATAAGTAGTGTGATAATACTATTTTTATCATACCAAGAACATTTCAAAACATTTCTCCTCTACTTCACTTAATAAAATGGTCCACATAGAGAAAGACAAAGAAGTTTATTTTTAAAATCAGCAGCTCCATGTGTCAGATACAGAACAAAGACATCTGAAGGATATTTGCTACTCTCTAAATGTTTAATGTGAAAAGCTCTAGCTATTTACCAACCTGCTGAACACAGAGCTATACATTTCCATAACATTAAAACAATAAAAAAATGCTAATAAATAAATATAAAATCTAGTTACCCCTGTGGTGGACTGGCGACCTGCCCAGGGTGTACCCCACCTCACACCCAAAGATGCTGGGATTGGCTCCAGCTTCCCCGAGACCCAGATGGATAAAGCAGTATAGATAATGGATGGATGGATCTAGTTACAACTTACTCTCTTCTTTTCAGAGAAGATGACTATAAATGTTAAAAAGGTCCTATAGTCAACAAACATTTAATTTATATTTCAGAATCATTGTGTGATGCTACATACTCAGATCTTAATAATATTTTCAGTGTTTCCCACTGAACTGCCTATGGATTGTTGTCTTGTCCCTACCGACATCAACAAGGCTGTGTCACATGCACCAAGGACAGGAACCACAGGAGAGAATACTGAAGAGAAACTGTATTGACCCCAATTGTATGTACCCCAATCAGAAACCCTGGATGAAAGGAGGTCAGATCTTTCCTCAAGCACCGCAACATGGCCTTGAGGTCTGGCAACAATGCCCTTTATAGCATGGCTAGAGCCAACCTAAAGAGAGCCATCAGAGAGGTTAAGCAGCCTACAAAAAAAGATTGAGGACCACTTCGGCAACAGTAACCTTAACAGTGACTATATCAAGACATCCAGCACATCACTAACCACAACACCAACCCAATACAACCACACCTTCACAGTACAAGCTCATGATGTGAGGCATGTGCTAAGAGTAGTCAACCAAAGAATGGCTGCTGGCCCTGATGGCATGACAGGACAGGTGCTTCAAGAAAATGTAGATTAGCTTTCTGAGGTCTTCACAACAATCTTCAACCTGTCCTTCTCTCACCAAGTTCACCATGCCATTTTGCCTGAATTCTACCATGATTCATTCCATTGCCAATGTAACCTGTCATTAGTGATCTCAATGGCATCCATCCAGTGGCACTTGATCCAATCATTATGAATGAATCATTATGAATCCAATCATATAGATGACTTAATGGCGGTGCGACCGCAGCTCGCAGCGGCCACTCCGGATCTGAAAATCGTGCTTTTTTGTTTTATTTTGTTTTCTTGGCGTGACTCCGGCGGCAAATGGACACCAAGTGAACGGTGTTCGTGTCTACCTGCGATAAACATTATTGGATATAAAGAAATACTTAAAAAACCGACCTGAAAGAAAGACCTATTGGAAATGCTTTGCGTCCTCAGGTTGCTATGGAGACCAGGCCTCCAGTTTTTGGTGTGGCCTGATGGCGGCGGCCGGGGGGGGGTTCGCTGAGAGTGATGTGCCGGGAGCGGTGTGCTGAGAAGCGGTGTGCCGAGAGAGCGATGTGCCGAGAAGCGGTGCGCCGAGAAGCGGTGTGCTGAGAAGCGGTGTGCCGAGAAAGCGGTGTGCCTAGAAGCGGTGTGCTGAGAAGCGGTGTGCCGAGAAAGCGGTGAGCTGAGAAGCGGTGTGCTGAATAGCGGATGTGCCGGGAGAGGTGTGTGAGGAAGCGGTAGTGCGGCGAGCCGGCCCCTGACAACCAAAATACTTTCTAACGTCTCTGTATTTATTATCGGAGTGCATATTTCCCCCAGCGTTAAAAATCTTGTATGTAGCACTTGGTCTTTGAGAAACGCTGTCTCGTCTCACTGTACACTGTATTACATGTATATGGTTGAAATGACAATAAAATCCAATTGACTTGACTTGACTTGAAGTGCTTTGAACAACTGGTCCTGCAACACATCACAGCCAGCCTCCCAGTCACCACTGACCCACAGCAGCATGCCTAAGGTCTGTAAGGTCTACAGGAGATGCCATCTTCACTGTCTTACAGAATGGTGGGATTTAGATGGTTAGATTAGGCCCCCACCTCTCCTACACCCTCACACTCAACACCATGTCCCACAAGCCTGTTTGTTGAGTTCCTTTCTACATGCTCCCTACACCCATAACTGTTTTCCCTCCCATTGCAAGTCCAATGACTGACAGCATGGTGCACTGAGGACAACCTTGCCCTGAACTTTACTAGTAACAAAATAATTAATAATAGACTTCTCAACCACAACCCAATAAACATAATTGGAAAGGGTTCCTGCCTCCAAGTTTCTGGGAGACACACATTGGAGAAGATTCTCTTCTGGTCCACAAACATGGCAGTGGCAGTCAAGAAGACACAGCAGAGACCCTATTTCCTGAGGATCCTCAGGAAAATCAACCTGCAGAAGAAGCTGCTGGTGTCTTTTTAGCACTGCTCCATTGAGAGTGTGCTGTCATACTATATCTTCACGTTCTATGCCAGAAGCTCAGCGGCAGACAGAAAAGCCCTTCAGAATCCTGCCCACAAAATCATTGGCTGCACAATGAGCACTTTGGAGGAACTTTTCAGCTCTTACTGCCTCAGCAGAGCAGCCAACATGATGAAAGATCCTTCCCACCTTATGGAGATTATGGACATTACCTGCATGAGTTGCTGCAGAGTATCTCTGGCAGATAATTCAGGTCCATTCCATCATGAAAAAATAGACTTAAGAACAGATTCTACCCCACAGCTATTCGAGAACTGAAGACTGACAAATGCTTGCACAGACTGACTCTTACCAGCACAACAGTCATTCTTGCACTACAAAGTACATGTTTATATTTTTTGCACATTATTTAATTTGTTTAATACTACCAATTGCACTCTCAATTCCACATGGGTAATATACCCAAGTGCAATAACTCAGCTGCTCTACTGTATTGTATTGTATTGTAATTATGTCTATTATATGTGAATGTACCTTTAGTATTGCTACAAATATCGTTGTAGTCTATGCAAAACAATAAAGGAATCTTATCTATCTTATCTTAATAGAAATGTAAAAAAAAAGTTTTTAAACAATAATTTCTATAAACCCCACACAGTTGAATAAATAATCTATAAATCAATTTAAAACCTGGACACCTGTAGTGCGTGTGTGTGTGTGTGTGCACTATGAGACCTTCAACAAAGTCACAACATGGCCATATTGTATTTGTTATAAATACCATCTCATCATGTCACTCTGCTCTTTTTACTCACCTCGTACCAAAGCTGGTAGCAGACTCCTGTCATATCTTCATGGTAGAGGTGAGTGTATTCTTATATTTTTGGATGCATGGGAATTATTGGGCTATTAGCTAACTGGGGATCCCTCTATTAGCTTTTTATCATTTACATAACTAGTCTTGTTATCATTACTAATGCTCTGTCTGGGAGTTATGAACTGTTCAGAGACTCGGTACAATGCTCACCTCTCTGCACTCTGAGGTTTTACTACAATGCTGACTGTTTTATGACCTGCAAGCCTGTGAACACATGCAGCTAGGGTGGTTTATTGGTTCACCATACTAAACTGAAATTGGCTGGATTCTGATAACACTGCTGATATTGGGCCTCCATTTTCCTGTATCAATGTTAAGTGAGACCTTTCTTTATCAGATCTGCTCCTGTGCACCATGTGATCTGACCAACAATGCAGCTGAATGAAATGTGAAACATTCTCCCACATCACCTCATTTGCTGTGTTCCCTCCACTGGCTAAATGTAGCTGCTATATATATATGCTATATAGATAGCTGATATAAAACACTGTTGCTCACAGACAACCTATCTTAAAGCCCTTATCACATTCTGCTCTGCACCTCCCTCTGAGCCTCTAGCACTGCTTGACGTACTACTATCAAAATACAAGGAAGATCTACAACACCATTCTTCTCTGTCCGGCACCTAGGTGGAGGAATGAACTTCCCCAGTCTGTCCCAACAGCTGAGATTAAACATGTTTAAATTTTCTAAAAAACAGAATTTTCTTTATTTCTGCCACTCAAATATGAAATATTGGCTAATTTTATTCAATAAATAAATAACCAAGTATATATTATTTGTCTCATTTGTTTGTGCTCTCTTTATGTACTTTTAGGAATTCTGTGAAAATCTGCTGATATTTTAGGTCATATTTTTGCAGAAATATAGAAAATTCTGAAAGATTCACAAACTTTCAAGCCCCACTGAAAGTCACTAATACACACTCACTTGATATAATGAATTAATTTTAAATAATAATAACATATTTGCAGTAATGAAAACAAATGGCTTGATGCAGCAACAGATTGTCAGATAATAAAACATTGTTTGTATTTATAATTTTTCTCTTAGATTAATTACACCCTTCAGCCTTTTTTTAATGAATAATTTGAGAATAAATCATGTTTATTTTATTTAATTAATTCATTTATTTAACCTTTTTTAACCAGGAAAAACTCATTGAGATTAAAAATGTCTTTTACAAGAGTGTCCTAGCCAAAACAGGCAGCAGTACAGACCTTACAGCCCAGAGTTGAAAGAAAAGCATTACAACAATCAACCAACAATCATTTACCATACACCCTACATCATGCAGACACATCAAATCAATCAAACAGACATTTACAGCCTGACTTTCTGCTTCCAATTGTTTTAGAATCCCTTTAAAAATATACATTGAAACCAGATCCTAATTTTTCAAATAATTTTGCAAAATATTCCAATTCCATGTTAGACTTGCTTATTTTTCATATGTCTCATCATCATCATCATCATCATCATCATCATCTTTCGGCTATTGCCGTTAGGGGTCGCCACAGCAGATCATCTCTTTCCACTTTTTGCTGTCCTCCGCATCTTTTTCTGTTACACCAACTACCTGTATGTCCTCTCTCACCACATCCATAAATCTCCTCTTAGGCCTTCCTCTTTTCCTCTTGCCTGGCAGCGCCATCCCTAGCATCCTTCTCCCAATATATTCAGCATCACTCCTCTGTACATGTCCAAACCAACGTAACCTCGCATCTCTGACTTTGTCTCCAAACCGTCCAACCTGTGCTGCCCCTCTAATATACACACTCTTAATCCTGTCCATCCTTGTCACACCTAGTGCAAATCTTAGCATCTTTAACTCTGCTTCCTCCAGCTCTGCCTCCTGTCTTTTGGTCAATGCCACCGTCTCCAACCCATATAACATAGCTGGCCTCACTACTATCCTGTAGACCCTCTTTCACTCTTGCTGGTACCCTTCTGTCACAAATCACTCCTGATACTCTTCTCCAACCACTCCACCCTGCCTGCACTCTCTTCTTCACCTCTCTTCCACATTCTGTGTTACTCTGAACCAACTGACTAACTCTGAATGTGTTACTCTGTTGATCCCAAGTACTTAAACTCGTTCACCTTCACCAACTCTACTCCCTGCATCTTCACCATTTCTCTGTCCCTCGCATTTATGCTCATGTATTCTGTCTTAGTCCTACTGACCTTCATTTCTCTTCTCTCTAGAGCCTATCTCCACCTTTCCAGTGTCTCCTCAACCTGCTCCCTACTCTCACTACAGATCACAATGTCATCCGCAAACATCATAGTCCACGGTGGCTTCTGTCTGATCTCATCTCTCAACCTGTCCATCGACATAGTAAATAAGAAAGGGCTCAAAGCTGATAGTTGATGTAAGCCCACCTCAAGTGGGAAAAAAAACACAGACGTCATTGCCAGGAAAGCACAGCAGAGGATGTTCTTCTTGTGCCAGTTGAAGGGATTCAACCTTCCTCAGACTCTGATGATCCAGTTTTACACAGTGATCATTGAGTCTATCCTCACATCCTCTATAACCATCTGGTTTGAATCCTCCAGCGCTATAGAACGAGCCAAACTCCAGCGCATAATCAGGAGAGCAGAGTGCATTATCGGGTGAACTCTACCATCACTCCAAGAGATCTATGACAGCAGGGCCACAAAGCGGGCTGGCAGGATTATAGCTGACCCCTCTCATCCCGGCCACCACCTCTTTCTGCCTCTGCCATCCGGCAGAAGATTCAAGTCTGTAAAGGTCCGCACAACAAGACATGCCAACAGCTTTTTCCCCAGAGCTGTGGCACTCATAAACAGAAGTAGACAATCTGCACAGTGGCTCATCAATTTTATTCCTCTGTAGTTACTACAGCTCTGCACATCACCCTTATTCTTAAAAATTGGCACCAGTACACTTCTCCACTCCTCAGGCATCTTCTCACTACCCAAGATTACATTAAACAATCTGGTTAAAAACTCCACTACCATCTCTCCTAAACACTTCCATGCTTCCACAGGTATGTCATCTAGCCCGACAGCATTTCCATTTTTCATCCTCTTCATAGTTGTCCTAACTTCCTTCTTGCCAATCCATTGCACTTCCTTATTCACAATCCCCACATCATCCAACCTTCTCTCTCTCGCATTGTCTTCATTCATCAGTCCCTCAAAGTACTCTTTCCATCTGCCCAACACACTCTCCTTGCTTGCTGTACCTGCTGCACATCTTTCCCAGCTCGGTCCCTCTGCCTAGCCAATTGGTACAGGTCCCTTTCTCCATCCTTAGTGTCCAACCTCTCATACAATTTACTATACACCTTTTCTTTAGCTTTCTCTACCTCTCTTTTCACCCTATGTCTCATCTCCTTGTACCCCTGTCTACTTTCATCATCTCTCTGGCTATCCCACTTCTGTAATAGCCTCTTCCCCTCTTCTTCTAACCCTAACCCTACTTTTCATATGTCTAAACTGTCAAAATAACATATGAATTGTTTTTAGTTCTGGGTGTGTAGTGCCTCCTCTGGTTCAACCCTTGCACCAGATCTAATTTAGTTTCACACCAATGGGGGAGAATACGTGTATGGTTTTTATTTGTATATAATTTTGCTAACTATAATTATTTATCTCTCCATGTCATTATGATGGGATAATTAGTGAAAAGTCATGTTATAAAGCCTACAACCTTTCACTGTGTTAGATTTGTGTTAGTCCTGACTCTGTCATTGTAAATAAAACTGTGAGTACTGTTGTAGATTCCCAAACCTGTCTTGATGACACTGTATGCATGGTACTTGGTTCAGTATGATGAGCTTGTCTTTGTGCTGTAAATGTTTAATAATCAAACTGAACTGAATAATTCTTTCTCAAATTACACTCTAAAAACAACTTCATAAACCTCCAGTCCTCTCTTTTTTTTAGTCCTGCCCCATCCATCTCTGATTTCCATCCAATCTGTTTTGTAAAAAAGGAGGTGGTTTGCATTTAGTCAACAAGCCTATAAGAAGGTAAATAGTAACCCAGTTAGTCAGATACTGCAAGGCATTTCTGAAAGATACTAAGAAAGCTACAACACTGATAGTTTACCTCCTTCACATTTCAGGTATGTTTCAGTACTTTACTGAAATACATCAGTCATTTCGTAACACTTAATAAGAGAAATGTTTTATAGAGCTTGACCTATGGAAAAATTAATGTTTTAGTACATTTGTTTTATTTAGAGCAGGGCTGTAGAGATCTTTACACCGGTAGGTGATTACAGTTAAAAAGAGACGCCTGGATAGAGGTTTTAGAAACAGAGAACACAGCATCAAAATCAGAGCCAGTGATTAATTTACATTAGATAGTCTAATGCTGTCTTAAACTTTTCATTTCTATAAAACTTTATAAATTTTAAAAGGTTAAAAATTTTAAGTGCTTTACATGGTAATATATTAGAAGGTTAAACCAATAAAATAAAACATTAAATTATCAGTGTACTATCACTAATGCATTGACTATTAATCTATTAGAATTACTACAGATCAAAAAAACATCACTAATGTATAAAATATTTAATGTCGCTGATTTCAGAGATGACATTTATCACTGGCTGAGTTGTGAGTTTTAAATAGACTTAATCATAAGTGATCAGCTGTGAACATCTGACTAGTTAACACAGGACACAGAGTGGTGAACTCCTTTATTCACTAATGCATTTCCTATAAATAGTCTAATAAATAGTTCATTATTAGTTTACCCTTTATGATTTTCTGTTGTATACCTCATCAGTGGTGCTGGAAGGATTTTAATTGCATAGTACCTCACAAGAACAGCACACCTGCTTGTAGGCTACCTTTAATGTGTAGGTTCCAGTGCACAACCACTTGCAACTATGCAGCAAGCAGGCTTGGGGAGTAACAGAATACATGGAAGAGAATTACATAATTAGGATACAATACAAATGTAGCTGAATTCTGTTAAAGTTACAGAAATAAGATGTAATCAGATTACCAATACATTTAGTAGTAATGGTGTAGTAATGTGGTAGTAATTAAAATCAGTTTTAATTAAAATTTTAATTCAATCAGTTTATTAAAATAATCCAGCAAAGGTAACAGCAGGCAAAAATCAGAGTAAAAAAACAGGCAAAAGTTCAGGCGTTCACCAAACAGAGTAAATCAGGCAAAGGCAGAGTCAAATATCCAGACACATGAAAACAGGGTCAAAATACCAAGATAGCAATAACAATACAAGGCTTGGCTAGAGCAGACAGACAATGGAGCTAAACAAATGCTTCACAAAGCAATCACTGAATTGGAAGCTTAAAAAGAGTCCAGCGTGTTTGTGTGAGAAGTCACACATCAGAAGTCAGGTGATACAGAACGCAGGAGAATGTCAGCCATATTGTCTGTATTCATGTGCTCTATCATTTTTGTGTCCAAGTGCATGTCAGCCTCAGAGATATTTTCAGTGTGATCATTGGAAGTGTAGTCAGAGTTTTCCAGTGGTCAAGCAAGTGTGGGTGCAGGTGCATGACAAATGGGGATTATTTAGCAGGATTACAATTTTAAAATATATAAGGGTTGCAACAGCTAATCAACATCAATAAAAATAGATAAATAAACAATTGCCAATTAATTTAATTATTAATTGAACTGAGTTATGAAACACACTGTATGTAGTAAGTCACTTCATTTAAAAAAGAACCAAAAAAACCCCAGATTGGACTGAAATGGGGCAGCAGAACTTTCTTTACAGTATGAAACTCTTTACAGTACACTACCCTGCTGGCCTCATGATATACCTGTTTTTTTTAATGTAAGTGACATTATCATTCATATGTGGGAACATGAGGATCAGTGGAAGAGTGATGTTCCTGCTTGAACCATCCATAATGGCTTTGTAAGTAGCAGCAAGTGAAGCGACTTGAATTAATTGGCTTAGATTAATTCAAAAAGATAAACTAGCCATTTTTTGTGACCCAGTAGCACTGATAAACAATTGTATATTATTAATATATACAATATAAAATGCATATAATCCTGTCACCTTGCATTATTCTGAGTGTCTCATTTGTTTGGCATGAGCACTTAATATTCTCAT
Source organism: Notoglanidium maculatum (assembly GCA_030068355.1). Lineage (NCBI taxonomy): Eukaryota > Metazoa > Chordata > Actinopteri > Siluriformes > Auchenoglanididae > Notoglanidium > Notoglanidium maculatum. Next base: position 14,393 of record JAQQZX010000014.1, on the reverse strand, counting down.
ATTGTGACAGATTATCTGATAAATGTCAGTAATGCTGTAATTACTGAATGGCTATTTAATTAAACCTAGTTGAGAAAAAGTTCCATAGTAGTACTGATTAAAATGCTGCAAATAAATATTTTAAATACATGTCTTTTGGATAAAATATGTATATATTTAAAAAAAAATCTGCTCAATTAATCAGAGAAAATAATCAACATATTAATCGATTATCACAATAATCAGTAGTTGTAGCCCTAAAATACATTTTAAAATAATAAATGATATACTACCATGCACATGTGCACACATCACTCCACAAGTCTAACATCCCCACTCTGGTCTCCATTGATGACTGTAGTATTAGCAATGATTTGTTAGTTGTCAGTGGTGGAAATTTCACAATTTCTTCATCTTTAAATGAGAAGAGGAGAACAACATCCACATATTTGCCATTGAGGTAAACTAAAAGTATCAGAAAAAGTAAGAAGTTACATTTATTTAATTTTGTGGTAATTAGATTAGGAAACTGACTCCATTTTAAACAGGTAATTAGTAACTGTATTGGAATACATTTTTAATGTAAAACCCCCAACCCTGGCAGTGATTGAACAAGCTAGCAAGCGAGAGTTTGATTCAGGTTTTTTCACATTACCAATATAACACCACCATAAAACTCTGATTATCCAATCTCAAGCATTTCAAAGACCAGCCAACAGACCTTAAAAACAACAGCAGCCAGGTAAATAACAGGCTACAATATACTACCATATACTACTGTATATTGAACAAACTCCCTCAATTAGCAGGATCATCATAGAATTTAGGCATAAAGATAGTAACAACAATATGGAACCGCAAAACCAACCCGCTACAATAAAAGCCAGATCAGACAATAAACTGAAATAGTATTCTTAACCATTTTAAATTAATTTTGCATCTAATACTAACATTAGCAGATTCTGTGCTCATGCTGTTCTTGGCAGAATCTTCACTGCTTAGAATAGTTTGCTTTCTAAATTTAAAAGTCTGAAAAATGTACCCTTGCCCACTTTGTGGCTACTTATTTGCTTTCTAACACATAAGAGCTAAATCTGGCTCCAACATCATGATTATGTGCCAGAAATCTTAATCAAGCAATGAAAATATAGAAATGTGTAGTAAATACTGTAATAAGAAAACTGTAATAAGAAAACGTTAGTGTTATGTGGATAGGCATGTAGCATGTGCAAATGCGCTAAATGCTAGAAGAAAAACAAGAGTGGGGCACGAGCAGCAGCATGCACCAACCACCACACAGCTCAAAAGTAATTTGACTGAGGAGCAAGTGAGCACCATAACACTGTGTTAATCCACTGAGCTGCATGCTAAGCTGAGGATTGTTCTTGTGAGATTCAGTAAGAGATGTGGAAACTTATAAAGAGCAACACAAGGGCAGCCACGATGATGCAGAAAATGACTCTTTGCCAGACTGAACTAAAATACCAAGAGAATGAAGAGGGGAGGTATCTTTAACACAAACTGCTTGCAAGCATGACTCAAAGTAAAGCCATCTTTCCTTTCTTTTTCTAAATGAGACAATTTCTCACAATATCTTTGTTTTCTCAAAATAAACCTTTTCTTACTCAAAATCTCTTGTTTTTAAATATACATCAGAGTAGCAGTGTGCTACTCTGTTTCTGGTACAGGTGTTATGTCTGCACAAAAACTGAGGCATTCAGTAAGTTTATAAAGCTGTGTAGCCAGGTGTGTTTCCCTTGAATGCATGTACACAGCCATTGCATACATTACCCCTCCCAAGAACAGTTCCCAATTTTCCTATGCCAGCTGCATGGTCCACACAGAAGTCCTGGATGAGCTCTGGGTCCAGGACTTGCCATGCTGGGACTCGAGTGTTCCTCTGGTCTGTACCCCTCCCACTCCACCAAATACTGTGTATGCCCAGGGACATGACATGAATGCATGATACATCTCATGGTAAAGGCCAAGGCCCCATCGATAATGCATGGTGGGGGAGTGGCCGGTTGAGCTGGGGCCCCCAGGGGACTACAGATAACTGGTTTCAACCAGACATGGAACATGGGGTTAAGCTTCATGGTGCAAGGGAGCATTGATGCTCCTGAGGATCTTAAAACACCCAACATACCAAGGAGCCAACTTTTTCGACTGCAGTGGGAGTTATTTGGTGGATAACCATACCTCCTACAATGGCCATGTGGGTCACTCTCTAAGCTGTAGCCTGTAGAGACAATCTAGCCTTCCACCTAGTTGTAATGTCACATCACATGTTCCTCTGTTGGGACACCCAGTTCCTCCTCCTGCTCTTACAAACATGGGCAGGGGATAACCAAACTGATGTTCAAAAGGTGACAGGCCCAGTGAGGTGTGCCAGAGGATGTTATAGACATATTCCACCCAGACCAAATGTCACACCCAAGATGGGGGATTGTCAGATGCCAAATGCCTGACAGAGCACTCCAAGTTCTGGTTCACTTGGAGGTTCAATTTGATCATTTTGCCTGATGTGTGACAAGGCTGTGTTGAGGGTGTGTACTGTCCCTGATAATGCTGTTGGCCCTCCTGATGACTCAGGTGCAGTAAATGGCAGAAAAAGCAAGGGGAAGGCTGATCCTGAAATGGACTGTGCGGTTTTTATCACATGATGGAAACCTGTCTTAAGCAGTGTAGTTTCCATACCAGACTATGGTGGAGTAAGAACACTCTCAATCCTCCTCCTGTAGAAGTTGCTGAGAATTTTTGTTGACATACCAAATTTCTTAGTCTTCTTAGGAAGTACAGTCATTGCTGGGACTTCTTAATAATGTGGTGTGTGTTGTGTGACCAGGTGAGGTCCTCAATGAAGTCAACACCAAGGAATTGAATGTTTCCACCCTCTCTAACCTATGTATAGAGGTGTGCAGCAACCCCTCCCTCTTGGGTCAACAACCATTTCTTTCATCTTTTCTGCATTAAAGCAAAGATTGTTGTCTTGACACTAGGCCACCAAATCTCCCAAATCCCTCCTGTATGCTGTTTTGTCCACATCAGTGATCAGTCCAATGACTGGTGTATCATCAGCAAATTTGATGATGTTTTTGGAGGCCATGCAGTCATATATGGGGAGTGCATACAGTGGGGGGCTCAGCAAACAGCCCTGGGGGTAACCTGTCCTTGTTCTGGATGTGCAGCTTCGAACTCTGTCTAACTAAGGTCTGTCTGTTAAAGTCCAGCACCCAGTCACAAATGGTGGGCATCAGTCCAAGGATGAGAGGCTTTTCATTGAGTTTGCATGGTTACCGTGTTAAATGCTGAGCTATAGTCAATAAACAGCATTCTAACATGTATCCCTGCCCTCTAGGCATGTGAGGGCTGTATAAACAGCAGTACTGACTGCATTGTCAGTAGACCAGTTCTAACAGTTGTGAGCTGAGAACCTGAGACAATACACAGAGTATGCCAGAGGCCAAGACGTGGAGCAGTGCACAGTGATTTTACAACAAGAGGGGAAACGAAGAAGAAGAAGAAGAAGAAGAAGAAGAAGAAGAAGAAGAAGAATCAATCACTATATAAAGCCCACACAGTCTGGGTGAAGGTGCAGGAAGTGCAGAGTGGAGGCTTTTCTGTCCATGTGGTGAGGTGGAGTGCTGTTCACTGAGCAGTGTCAGCTCCCCTGGTGGTCCAGGCTGACAATGAGGTGACATGGCATTGCATTCAGTGAGACGGTGGAAGGCTGATTCCTCCATGTGCGGTCCAGCCGAAGCATAGCCCTCATGGAGAGTCTAGGCAGAGAGAGAGAGAAACAGGAACAGCGCATTATTCACTCGCAACTGCCTTACTCACCTAAACGTCTCCACTGCCTCCCCTTTATATAGTGTGCAGTCTTCTATGAGAGAGATGATCAGTGCTTTCCAGTCATGTTGTGTTTCAAGGCTCTGCCTTCTCTGGAGTTTCCCGTGCTCTGGCCTCACCTGCTCTCCTTGGCTTGTGGAGGCATTTCTCTGATGGGGCGGAGCGCTTCCTACAGATAGGCGATTAGAGAGCCGATTAGCCCAAGACAAAGCCAAAGACAGAGGTGGTGGTGACATGGCACTTTGACTTCTCAAGCTTGTCATTCAAGTGATTTTGCAGGAGTAGCTTAAGAACCTCATCAGAAAGTTACTAACAGTCAGTAGGAAAATTTTCATATCTTAACTTGAGGAACACAGTAATAAATGGTCAAACCATATCCAATAATATACTTATGTCTAGCAATACTAAGACTCAGTTTCTGTGATATAAAATCTTACAGAAGTCATATTTCACAACACAATTGACACTATATGTATTTAATAGCAACAAATGTATTCTTATTCTAAAGAGGATTACTTTCATGCTCTCTGGTCTTGTCCATTCATCGAGTCCTTATGGTCAGAGGTCCTGAAAAGGCTGTCTTATGATACTCAGCATCAGCATTCCACACTGCTCCTCCATCACAATACTTGGTGATCTATCATCACATTAAATACCACCACAATAGCAACCATTATATGCTAACATTATTAATAATGTTCTCACTCGCTCACTCGTCAGGCTTGGAGAGTCAAAACCAGAGTAGCAACCATGAAAGATACAGTCATATGGAAAAGTTTGGCAACCCCTCTCAACCTGCATAATAATTTACTCTTTGTTCAACAAAAAAGATAACAGTGGTATGTGTTTCATTTCCTAGGAACATCTGAGTAATGGAGTGTTTTCTGGGGTGGGAACAAAGATTTTTAGTGAAGCAGTATTTAGTTGTATGAAATTAAATGTATGAAATTAAATGTGAAAAACTGGTTGTGCAAAAATTTGGGCACCCTTGCAATTTTGCTGATGTGAATGCATGTAACTGCTCAATACTGATTACTTGCAACACCAAATTGGTTGGATTAGCTCATTAAGCCTTGAACTTCATAGACAGGTGTGTGCAATCATGAGAAAAGGTATTTAAGGTGGCCAATTGCAAGATGTGCTTCTCTTTGACTCTCCTCTGAAGAGGGACAGCATGGGATCCTCAAAGCAACTCTCAAAAGATCTAAAAACAAAGATTTTTCAGTATCATGGTTTAGGGGAGGCTACAAAAAGCTATCTCAGAGGTTTCAACTGTCAGTTTCAACTGTAAGGAATGTAATCAGGAAATGGAAGACCACAGGCACAGTTGCTGTTAAACCCAGGTCTGGCAGGCCAAGAAAAACACAGGAGCAGCATATGTGGAGAATTGTGAGAATGGTTATAGACAAGCCACAGATCACCTCCAAAGAACTGCAAGAACATCTTGCTGCAGATGGTGTATCTGTACATTGTTCTACAATTCAGTGCAATTTGCACAAAGAACATCTGTATGGCAGGGTGATGAGAAAGAAGCCCTTTCTGCACTCACGCCACAAACAGGGTCACTTGTTGTATGAAAAAGCTCATTTAGACAAGCCAGGATCATTTTGGAACAAAGTGCTTTGGACTGATGAAACAAAAATTGGGGTATTTGGTCATAACAAAAAGCGCTTTGCATGGCGGAAGAAGAACACCGCATTCCAAGAAAAATGCCTGGAATGGAGGTTCCATCATGCTGTGGGGCTGTGAGGCTAGTTCAGGGACTGGAGCCCTTGTTAAAGTTGAGGGTCGGATGAATTCAACCCAATATCAACAAATTCTTCAGGATAATGTTCAAGCACCAGTCACAAAGTTGAAGTTTCGCAGGGATTGGATATTCCGACAAGACAATGACCCAAAACGCAGGTCGAAATCTTCAAAGGCATTCGTGCAGAGGGAGAAGTACAATGTTCTGGAATGGCCGTCACAGTCCCGACTTGAATATCATCGAAAATCTATGGGATGATTTGAAGCAGGCTATCCATGCTCAAGAGCCAGCAAATTTAACTGAACTGGAGAGATTTTGTATGGGAGAATGATCTAAAATACCTCCATTCAGAATCCAGCCACTCATCAAAGGCTATAGGAGGCGTCTAGAGGCTGTTATATTTGCAAAAGGAAGCTCAACCAAGTATTGATGTAATATCTCTGTTGGGGTGCCGAAATTTATGCACCTGTCTAATTTTGTTATGATGCATATTGCATATTTTCTGTTAATCCAATAAACTTAATGTCACTGCTGAAATACTACTGTTTCCATAAGGCATGTCATATATTAAAAGGAAGTTGCTACTTTGAAAGCTCAGCCAATGATAAACAAAAACCCAAAAAATTAAGAGGGGTTCCCAAACTTTTTCATATGACTGTGAAGGCTTGGCAATAGCAAACACGGGGACCAAACTAATGCTTCACAAAGTCATTTTGAAACTGAGTCTTTTATGTGGTGTGTGTGTGTGCGTGTGTGTGTGTGTGTGTGTGTGTGTGTGTGTGTGTGTGTGTGTGTATGTGTGTGTATGCATCCAATTGATAGTCACGTGATACAGGCCCTGGAAGTGTGTGTTGGCCATCTTGGATGGGAACACACTGGGAACTGAAGTCCTAAGAAGTGGTTAGTGCCAAAATGTGGAAGTGCATGCTGCACATGTGTGTGTGTGTGTGTGTGTAATAAGTGAATTTCTTTTTTTTTCTGTTTGTTCTTAGTAAAATTAATAAAAATCAATTAAAAAGTAAATAGAAAAAAAAATCCTCACTTCCCTTCAGTGTGAACTAACTTTAGACATGCTTATGAATAATTCTGGGTTAGAGTTAGGGATTCATGAGCTGAATGAGAATTGCACTTCAGACACCATCATTTGTTCTGTCTTTTTAAGCCCTTCTTTGTCTCTTATCTTTATATCCTGTTCCACACAACACTGCTTGAGGAATAATAATCTTTCATTCCATTATTGTGTAGTGATGTCTACTGTTGCATAGTAATGTGTAGTGATGTGGTATTTGCAGTTATCAGTTTTAATGAAGTCACAGTTTTTAATCACAGTTCTTATTTTTTAGTGAGGTTCAACACGTCAGTAATGGAGCAGTGTCTGTTCATACTCCTGTTTTTCACAGGTGAGAAAAGTGTGTGTGTGTGTGTGTGTGTGTGTGTGTGTGTCTGAGTGATGGCTTCACCTTATTTACCGAAAGGAGGCACTTGGAAGGCTTCATCCTACTCAACTGGTAGCCCTACTATCTGATACAGGACAATTAATACAGGAATTATAATATTTACAGGAGACACAGCAGTAGATTTACCTAATTACAAATGTATGAAGTTCATATAGATGTTTTTATGAACAGAAATAAATTTAGCATTTCATGTTACACACTAAAGAAAAAATAAGGAAAAAATACACTGGAAAATTTGAAATTAAATAAAATTATAATTTCTGACAGAGTGCATATTACATGAAACCTTTAAACCTTTCCTCCACAGGAGCCATCCCTCTTGTCCTGTCTCTCCCTCGTAAGTATTATCTGATCCAGCAGGGAAAAACCTGGAGTGATGCTCAGGCTTACTGCCGAGTTAACCACACTGACCTGGCTATCATCGAAAGTAATGACAATATGGTTCAACTTCAGAATGAAATTCAGAGACAACATTTCAGTTCCAGTGCTTGGATTGGACTGTACAATGACTTCAACAGCTGGCGCTGGTCCCTTGGAAATGAGTCACTGGGAAGAATGAGACTGTGGAATAATAAACAGCCTGACAACTGGCAGGGAAAAGACGCGTGTGGGGTGATACTTCAGAGCGGTTGGAGTGATGTGCCATGTAAAAATTCATATCCCTTAGTGTGCTTCGATGGTAAGAAACAGCATTTGGTCAGTAGAGGTGGTGTCCTAATAATGCATGTCCTATTAATGGTGTTGTCAGTATTGTCATTACATATAAGGGTGTGCTAAAAATGATTTTATATATATATATATATATATATAACATCTTAATTGGGTCAACAGAAAAAAACAACTGATCTTTATGAACTTTAACATTTGATACACTTGGCAAATAGTTTACTGGTATTCATAGTTTTGAAGTTATCTTGTAACCTGTTTATCCAATAAGAATAATTACATTTAATACCAAACATTTAATACATTTAATTTTTTGTACATTATAACACCCATGCATACTGACAGAGGGAGGTGGAGGTAATAGTATAGTCTCATAAGACCTACATTACATATCTTGCAGTGTGGGAATTACTGCAACTGGTAGCAACTGGTTACTGCAACTGGTATTTCTGCACATGGGGGAAAAACTCAGTCACTGAGTCTTCTGTTTAGATGAGGCTGGTAAACATTATATTTCCTGGTTCTGCAGTTGCAGAGGTCTTTTTGGGAAAAAAAAAAAAAAGAACTTCTCTTTAATTAAGGAGAAAATATATTTATTTTATTTTCTTAGTAGGGATTAGTTAGTGAACCGAGTAGCTGGATGTCTAGTAATCTTTGTTTTCCCTCTCACTATTGTTTTGCCCTTTCTGCCCTGTAATCATCCTGATTACAGGTAATCTGACAACCCCATTACCACTTACAATCCACAAGTGGTAGTCATGTTTTTTTTTATTCTCACAGACACTAAAACTGGCAATCAGCGTTACATTTACATCTCTATCACAATGACATGGTCTGCAGCTCAGGCTTACTGCAGAAAGTATTATACGGATCTGGCCAGTGCTAGAGATGCAACAGAAAACTCAGTTATAGCAGGACTGACCTCTGGAATCACTTGGATTGGTCTGTTCAGAGATACCTGGAAGTGGACAGACCAAACCAACTTCTCTACTATCAGCTGGATGTCTGGAAAACCTGATAATGCCCTGGGGAATGAAAATTGTGGTTATTTAAATAACGGTCAGGCCGTTGATGCACAGTGCTCAGACATAATGCCTTTCTTCTGTTGCTCAGGTGAGTTAAAGATAAAGTTAAAGTTATTCAGTCTCATTTAAATAAATTGATTTTGAATGCATGTTTGTGTTCATGTTACCGTTTCTATGTGTTTTACAATTCTACATCAGTAATCACAGGAAAACAGCAAATTGTAAAGGTGAAAGTCCAGTCCACTCAGGATGTGAATGATCCTGCAGTAAAGGCGGCCATCTTGGAACAGGTGAGTCTCATCCTCCACAATACTCCACTTATAATGTACATTCTGCTCCTCATTACTGCAGCCAGAACCTGAGTCTTCATTAAGATAAAGTTATAATTTATTTACCCATCCAAGCAGTAAACGCACACACAAGTGAGAAGTGAGCACACACATACCCAGAGCTGAGGGCAGCCACATGATACAGCTCCTGGGGAACAGTTGGAGGTTAGGTTCCTTGCTCAAGTCCACTTCAGCCATGGATGCAGAGGGAAGGGATGCTCTGTCCCAAGCTCTGGCACACACTGTGTTGTAATCACAACCTGACCATTGTGTTCAGTTTCAGTAACAATTTTACAGCATTTTCACAGGAGATTATTGTTACTATCATGGATTATTGAGTAATAAAAGTCTTGTATTTCAGATCAAGCAGAAACTAAAAGATCATGGAATGCCAGAGAACATCACAGTTAAATGGAGAGAACAACCTGATGGAAAGGTGTTTCACAAGGAGAAAGGAAATAACACTACAGACAAAGAAGAACTTTAAGTCTTTATCTGTTTCTAGTCTATCTTTGTCTCAAATTGAAAATAGTGTGAGTAACGTTCAATCTTAGCAGGGGTGGAACAAGTACTGAGAAATTATACATTAGTGAAAATTTATATAATGTGTCAGTTTCTGTCTTTAAAAGTGGAATTATGCAGCTAAAAAAAGTTAACAAAAAATCATTCAACTCTTTCAAATATAGTCAAGTACTAAAAGGAAAAAAAGGAAATGTTTTTAATTAAATTGATGTCATTTTCATGTGAAAAGAAACTTTTATTATTATATAAATCTGTTAAAAGGCAATGTTTGTTTTAAAGCAATAACCTCATTTACCTAAAAACTTCATTCAATCTCTGTAATTTGCTGCTCATATGCTTCATTAATGCAATACAGTTTACTAATGAATTAATCAGAAATAATATATCTCACAAACAATTGATATTTACTATTAACCAGGGTCACTCATCCTTAGGTTCCACACTGAGGTCCGGTGGATTATCTCTATTCACACACACACACAATTAGCTGCAACACTAACCATTCAGCACTAGCATTCATTGTGAAGAATGAGAAGGTCAGAGAAGATGACACATTGGCATGATTCTAGATCACATTTTTGGACAATAATGGACTTGATTAGATGCTAAATTGCAATGATTAGATGTTCTAACTGAGCCAATTTGACTGATATTGTGTAGAGTCATTGACTGGGTGAGAGAAGAAGAGACCTGTGAGATTCTTCTGTGAGATAGAAGTACTATGAATGTGTAAATAAATACAATTAAATTAAATATAAAAAGTATGTTTTTCTTGTATATTTAACTAATAACACTTAAGTAAAGTAAAAATACACCAAAATAATACTTTAGTATAATAAGGAAGTGCTGAAATATTTTATATTATAATTACTCAAGTATTTTCCACCCCTGACTCTGTGAAGTTAATATAAGATGTGATAAGATGTTCATTATTATTAGACTAAAATCTTGTCCCTTAACTCTTCAATATGAATTGTAGTTACCTTTCTCCTGCTAGACTTGAGGCTTTTCTTTCTTTTGTTCCATCACATAATGTTTTGGGTCTACTTGATATGATTTTGACTAATTTATGTTAATCTATCTAAAGAACATTCCATACTGATTTTGATGTATCTTAGATCTATTGCCAAGTTTGCTCATTCTCCATGCACGTGTCACCCATAGGAAGAGAGAGAGAGAGATGGTTGCAGAGTCTGATAGATATTGAACCTGAATTGAAATCTTACAATTATTAAAGGGATGGTGAAGGAAAAAAGTTAATTTACACCAAGTTTTTTATTTTTAGTTTATTTCTGGGGCAAATATTTGTTTTTTGCTTAGTTGTCTACAATGTCTCTTTACTCCAAATGTAATTGCTCAATTAAGTTGTTTAGGGGTATTTAAAATGCTAATGTAGCTAACATATAATGAATTATTTTTCATCCAAACTATTTTGTGTACAAATACATTAAATTAAATCTTTATATATTTATTTCAGATAATATTTTTAAGATCTGTAATTTTGTATAACTCATATAGACATTCTTATTGCTTTCTTTACCATGAACATAGAGCAATAGGAAGAAAAGTAAATGCTACCCTAATTCCATAGAGAATAACTTTCATGCTGTCTGGTTATGTCCATACATGCAGTCCTTTTGGTACACGGTTCTAAACAGGCTGTCTAAGATCCTCAGCTTCAGCATACCACACTACCCCTCCATCACAATACAGCGTGATATCACTTAAAACCATGTAAAGCAGTAAACTACATATTCTAAGTTTATCACATAACAGAAAAATGTATTAAACTCCCAGCCAAATTGAATGACAAGTATATATAATTAGGTTTCACAATCATAAAAAAATTCTCTTCTCTTTTATAAGACGCTGGGGGCATGTCTGCCGAACATGCCAAAAACACACCCAATCATGCCAAACCACTCGCAAGAATACTTGTTTATTATTATGTTCAACCACTAACTGAATGTCTACATTATTGACATGCCGAACTGCTCAAAACGAGAGATAAATGTCAGGATTACACTTTTGAAAGCTTGTATTCGATCCCATCAGAGATCATGCATACTGAAAAGCCCAGTGACATAACCATCAAGGTGGTGTAAGGAAAAAAGGCAGCAGCGGGACAAGACATGGCACCATATAAACTGCCTCAACATACACCTAGAACTGTGATGATGCCGTTGGACTGCTGTTGACATGAGCGGTTCTACTACAATGGCATAGGACTCAAATCACCACGAACAGTCTTGCACTCTAAACTTAATCCTAGTATTAAAGTGTATTAGTTGTAATTGCACTATACAGTGTGACCAAAATGAGGATGGGATCCCTTTTGAGTCTGGTATCTTTGGATTTATTCCTTTTGCCATCTCAGGGAGTTTTTCCTTGCCGCTGTCACCACAGTCTGCTCATTAAGGATTGCTACGCCCCACCCTTGGGTGGCCCTATGGAGCGAACAACACTACACTTCTGACCCAAACCAACCATGAAAACACCCTTAAAAAAAAGCAACACCATGGGATTTCTCAACACTGCTAGTCACAAACAGACAAAACAACAGTGCCACAACCCCAAATCACAGACCCAAAGGAACCATGATCAGCAGTCCCCAGGACTGAAGCCCCACTACAACCAAAAGCTGCAGCTTTTAATGGCTTCTTAAAAACCTGGCCAGGTGCACCTCATCTGACAATCAAGTGTAGCAAAAATTGGGTGGGGCTACCGAAAGAGGGTAGAAAGTACAAGAAAAAGACAATACCTATGTGGCCGTAACAGTGATATATATATAGATAAATGTATAGATTCATAAGTTTATATTCAGAATTTATATACTTTTGTGAAGCTGGATTGTGACAATGTCTGTTGATAAAAGAGCTATACAAATAAAATTGAATTGAACTGAATTGACAAGAGAGCTGCCACATGAGCTAGGCGACGGGATAACTCCGACTGACCATCCATTTACTCCAGTGTTCATATCCCATAGGAGTCACACTGAGAAATAGTACCATTTGGATCCAGAGTGGCTGCTGCATGCTAGTGCTGCTCAAGAGCATCATTGAGCCTCCACTGCGAGGATTTGGTGATGTCATTTCCTGTTTTCGATTCATTTGCTGAGAGTTCTTCCCGGAGTTGGCATTTATGCTATACGTGTTTTTTCTGTTTTGTCATAAGTAATTTTGTGTTATTTTATTTTTTGCAGTGTTTTTTACTTTTTTCCTTCTGTTACGTTTTCTTTTTTCTTCTTTC
>JAQQZX010000013.1:12198890-12236646 GCA_030068355.1 Notoglanidium maculatum | reverse complement strand
GAGAGGGAGAGAGGGAGGGAGAGAAAGAGGGGGAGAGAGAGGGAGGGAGAGGGAGAGAGAGAGGGAGAGAGAGAGGGAGAGAGAGAGGGAGTGGGAGGCTTGAATAATACTACTCAAAAAACAATATTTATAAGTTGTTCAGTAATCGAGTCAGTGAGCGTGTACTAATATAAATCTACATCCATTTTTCTTTTCCTGAAGTGTGTATACATTTTATAGACACCAATTTCACTGTAATCATTTCCTGATACCCAACCTAAGGATCCGAGGACCACGACAGCGGTGAGCAGCCAGACCAGGATGACCGAGATGAAGCGGATCACTCCCATCAGAATGACGGACAGAACTGCAATGAAAAACAGAGAATGTGGATGTTCATGACTAAACAGGGCATGTTAGACCCAGTAACACTGGCTGAGATCTCCATACAACCTCTGACCTCTAGCTTATCGCTTACTTCATTTCAGCTACCCACCCAAACACTGAGAAACGGTTACTAGCGACAAAGAGAGCGCTCACCCAGCGAAAGTAAACACAGTCCCATGATGATCTCCTTGGAGGTCATGACCCCAGCGATGACCCGATGCAGAATGCTGTTGTCGCTGACAAACGTGGTGACAGCCTCGGCAAACTTGGAGAAGCAGGAGATGTCGGCCGGAGTGCAGCGGTGGAAGATGGGTAAAGACTTACTGCGAGAGGAGAAAACAGAGAAGTGTTAAACATTCTGCTGATTTAGACTGGACACTGAGGTGCCGACTTCAGCCTGGGGTTAGGGCTAAACCCTGGGGTCTGAAAAGCCAAACTTAATACTGAAAATGTAATTGCTTTATTTTCTTCAAGGGTATACAAACATTTACTCTCAGCTCATCAACAAGGACCTTTTGGATAAAACCATTACTGAAGAGCGATATTTATTCTGTAACTGGATGAAGGTGGAATAATGTGCTTGCCTGGGAGGAACCGGAAGCTTGGGGCATTTCGTGCTTCTGCTGGGATCATTTGGATAATTGTCCGGACTGAGATCATAGGAACACAACTTAGATCCTGCAAACAAACAAAAACAATAAGAATCCATCCCTCAGTCGTTACAGCTTGCACACCCCTGACCCTGTTTGCTTTTACAGCTTATACGGAACGACTAGCAGCTTTTATAGACTGTCCCTGACCTCCATTACTTCACTTATTCTCAGTAAATATTCTCATTTTTCCAACAAACCCGAGATATTCTAATGTGAAAGATTAAAACTGCTCTGAACATTAAAAAGCGGATTAAATGCTTACCGTTGGTCTCTGAAAACTTTTTCAGATCATCATAAGTCTGTAGTTGGGTTTCTGGACACTTGGAGACACAGAGAGCTACAGATCTGATTTTCCTGTTCACAACGTCAATGTTACACGGATCGAGAAAAAACACAAACCTGCAGGAAGGAAGAGGAGAAAATACATCAGAGAGGAAGCGTCAGAGTTCATCACTCAGCTCAGCTCTGACTCAGTGCGCTGCATCCAACACTGCACATGGAAATTACCGCAAAACAAACACTTTTCCTGCAAAAGCAAACTGTTCTGTTCTTTTAACTGCTAAAGCCGGAGGAGAACGCGGCCGGCTCGGCCCTGTGCAGCTTCTCTGCTTGCCTTAAAGGCAAATGATCGAAAACACATAAAAGCTGTAAAACTGCTGACAGATCAGAGCTTCAGCAGCAGAACGCTAAAATCTCCAGTTTACTCGTGTAAATGATACTAACGTTGTTATATGTTATGATATGCTATGTTGTTATCAGGTGGACAAAATTAATAAGAATGTAAACACCTGACTGTAATAACGAGACGGTCCGGTGAGGAAATCAGGCTATTCTGTACGTACTGCAGGAAGGCGGATTAAATAACAGCGGATAACTCCAGTTCTGTGATCATTTCTTTAACCTAGAAGGTTTTTAAAGGGAAAGACATGAAATTTTCCTGACTGAATTGATCTGAGCATGCTCTAAACCCAGATCACAAAGACGGTGGAGTTTAATATTTAATCACACACTAACCGACAGAAATGTTTTGCTATTAAGTAAATGACCACAGAAGCAGTTTGTTATACAGATCACCTGATCACTAAATTAATTACACCAGTGCCTAACAACATAATTATACATTACCTGCTTCCAGACATGAAAAACTCCGATTTACAGTTTGATTAACCTCAGACATTTACACCGCTTAGCAAACGTGTTTATTTTCTCAGGGGACTGTGTGCTTCCTGAACGTTACTGATAACTGATGGTCACATTACGCACTTATTTGATGTTTGGTCCTGGCCGCTGAACTCGATCCCAGGAATCTCGCTGTTCTTCTGGCCGCAGGTGTTTCCGTAACTGTCGTATCCTGAGACGAATCTGGAGGCCGCGCCCGTCGATATGGCAAAGCCACAAATGAAGAGCTGATGGAGAAACAGTAAGAAAGAAGCTCATAGAACAGAATGAACAGAACTTTATGCAGGAACTTGGTGTTCATGATGGCGTTGTTTGAGGAGCATCAGAAGCTGGACAGAATGAAGACGAGAAATGAGCTCCTGCTTTCTGTTTATTTGTCTTCATTTTAAAGTGAATCCAGCATTTCTATGATTTTTGTGATTGTCTAATGGAATGAAAGTTAATTTGTAATGGTTGGGGTAAAAAAAAAAAAAAAAAAAAAAAACCTCAGTAGAATTTTAGGTTCACAAATTCAAGATGTCAGAAAACCGGGTTAAACAAATTCACATGTAAATGAGCTGTAGGTTTACAAAATTACTACTGAGCACTAAAACATCCTGAAACCTCATGCTGGCAAAGTAAATATCAGAAACTTGAAGAAAATAAACAAACAAACACTGGTTTAAAAAGTGCTACACTTATGTTTAACTTGTATTTATAACAAGTCCAATAAACATGAAGGCATCGAATCCCTGTAGGATTTAATATGAAACATGTAAAAGTGGGGTTTCTTCTGGAAGTGTTTTTGAGCCTCTCAGAGGTTTTGCATGTTGAAGTGAGTCAGAAACCAACAAAGAAAAGATTACGACATATTATGAAGTTACAATTGGTCAGTCTTTGACCA
Source organism: Notoglanidium maculatum (assembly GCA_030068355.1). Classification (NCBI taxonomy): domain Eukaryota; kingdom Metazoa; phylum Chordata; class Actinopteri; order Siluriformes; family Auchenoglanididae; genus Notoglanidium; species Notoglanidium maculatum. The sequence goes on along the minus strand of JAQQZX010000013.1, from coordinate 12,233,565 downwards.
GGACACATCATCTGATCAGGAGTTTAAATGCTGGTTTCTATACAGCACCTGAATCAGAGTTTTTCGTTAATCTGCATAAGATTAGATTAGATTAGATTCTGTGTTCAAGTTGCTTTGGATAAAAGATGCTTTAATATAAAAACAGATTTAACATGAAGATGTAGATAAACATGACCCACCATCCCGATGTTGAATAAAGCGAAGAGGATGAGCCAGGGAACATCTGTGCATTTCCGGTCCTCTAAAGGCTTCCAGTCTCGAGTTTTCTGATCAAAAATAAAACCAGAGAGCAGCTTTATTTCCTTCTACATGCTGCGTGAAAGCATCAGCAGCGTGTTCACCATCACTGCCTGGCTGGGAACCACAGGTGAATCACACACACTTTATCACATGCAGTAAATGGAAAGTCAGGGTTAATAAGGTGCAGTTCTCACCCCAGTGCTCCCACAGCAGCCCATAGCAGAGCCCAGTAACACACACACAAACACACTGAGCAGGGAGGCGGCTCAACACTCAACACAAAACTAAACACAGGAACTAAACATTTAAAACTCGGAAATCCGCACGTGAGTAAGTAAAAAAACTGCACATTAACTGCACGCGAAATCGCAAAAAAAAAAACAACGTTAACAGCAAAATAAAATTAAACTTCTCTCTTTTTCTCTTCAGTTCAGTTTTTCTTCTTTACTTCCGGAATTTCTTGCTACTATCTTACGAATACGGGGTTTATGACGTCACAACAGATCCAAGATCAGGTTTATTCTAAACCTTTTCCCTATTGGTGGGGGTTCACTAATGACGTCAGAAGAGGCTTGCCTGGTGGAGGCTCGATCGTTAAATGGCTGCCTAGTGCACTACACCTACGGAGTAGAAGAGATTAATGCCGTATGTTGTGCACTTCTCTCAGGAATTTCCAGTCTGTTAAATAAAGGTTAAAATAAATAAATCAATAAAAAATTCCCATAAAGTGCGGTGACTCCGTTAAGAAACCAAATCTTTTGTAATTATTGGCACCCTTCATGAAAATGTGCATACATTAATAAATAAAATAAACAAAACATCCAATGTAATCATATGTAACACTGCATAGTTTTAATTTATAGCACACTGGCTATAAAATGTAAATTAATGAATCACCTGGAGAGGAAATCATGACGCTTGACAAAGAGAAACAAGGAACTTATAATGAAATAATGTTTAAAATAATTGATTTGCGTTTACATTTTTAGGGTGCTAATAATTTTTTCCACATATGTTTAAAAAAACAAAAAACTCTAAATTTCTTCAGTAGTTTTTGTGGTTGTTTGAGTAGTTCATATGTATATTACTTCATCTTTTTTTATAATTTTACTTTAACTGTTCCTGTTCATTCTCATACCTTTTGATATAAAAAATATAAAAATAAAATTGTAACAGTGTAAAGAAAAATTCGTACGGTTTTATGTTGTTACTTTTTTTGACCGCTAGATGGAGCCATTGTCTATGTATACAGTTTCTCTCTCTCTCTCTCTCTCTGTGTGTGCGTGTGTAATTTCTTCCCCTTTATCTCGTGCTGCTTGTCCCAGTGGTCCAAACCTTTTTTTTTCCAAATTGTAGTAAGTTCTCTCTCTCTCTCTCTCTCTCTCTCTCTCTCTCTCTCTCTCTCTCACACACACACACACACACATACACATACACCAGCTGCATTGTAGAAAAAATGGAGATTCCAGATGGGGTTGAAAGCAGTAATGAAAATGTTTTTCTCGCAGACACAGCTATGAAAAAATGTTACAGAAGAGATGGGAGATGGGAGAAAGGAAGTGATGACTCAGTCCTGAACGTATGTGAATATTTTGTGGCTGTTTTATTACACACTGGATTAGTTTATGAAAATGTGACTAATGTTGTTAATGTTGTTAGGACTCACTGAGGGCCACAACCAGCCGGTGAAGTTTGTGTGTAAAAGCACCGCAGTGACGAGGTGAGGACATGCGGTGAAAGTTCACTGGCTCTTTGCAGGACAGTTCTGAAAAACACACAGAATGTTGCCAGGAATTGGGTTAAAAATCAGCACAGTTGATTTTCTGTGAATTTACTGGCATTGAAATTCAAATCATGTGACATGAAGTGAAGAGAAGCAGAGATTAAAAATGATGTCATATTTATTATATTTCAGTGCTGAAGAACATGAACAGGATGAACCATAAAACATCAAAAGTGGACAGTAGAAGATTATAAAGACATCTGCTGATCATCTTTATCTTTACCTGATCTTCATCCCAGCCTGGAGTATTTTCCTATAACAACACAATACTTCCCACTAGACTGATAAATCAGTGTGAGGAATATTCCTTTATACATTGACATTTGGCTTTTCAGGTTCATACGGTTGTGTATCAAGGGTAGCATAGATAGAAAAGAGTAACAGGATGAGTACTGATCCCTGTGGTACACCAAACATCACTCAGAAACTGAACTATTATAACTTACATTTTTAGTTGTGTTTGATAAATAAGAGTGAAGCTGTGAGAGCGCCATGTCCTGGATGTAGGCACGCTGCTCCAGGGGATTCAAAAGTACGGCGTGGTCTACAATGTCAGGAGCTGCACTTTTGCATGTGGAGTCGTTTGTAAGTTTGGAGACTCCTATCTTGAAGATTTGAGCTTCGTGCTGATGTCATGCGATTGGACATGACGGGTAGAGGTGTTCCTAATAAAGTGGTCAGTGTGTGTGTGCGCAGGTTCCTCTCAGCAAGAAATGTGAAATGAGATTAAATGAAAACACACACAGCAGCAGCAGAAGTAAAGCGGCCATTTTGTGTTGAGAATTCAGGCTGTAAACCTGAGAGCAGTCAGCACACACACACACACACACACACACACACACACACACACACACACACACGGATATAAATACATATCATGTTTTATTTAGGTGAAGAATTTCCGAGTGAACACTTCATGAGAAACAGCGGTGTGTGTGTGTGTCTGTGTGTGTGTGTGTGTGTGTGTGTGTGTGTCTGTCTGTGTGTGTGTGTGGTTCCTGTGCTGATGACATCATGCTCCCCTTTCACCCAGTTTGCAGAGAGAGAGGTTACTGTCGGTCATTGCGCAGACTGCGGACTCTTCTCTCCTCTGTTACAGACATCACTGCGGAGTGTGCTGAGTTCTGATTCAAACAACAATAATAGTAATAATAATAATAATAATAATAATAACAACAACAAATCTGGCATTTTGATGTAAAAGATGTAATAAACTGTAATATTGACAGCGCGCGATATATAAATAGATATATAAGATATAAAGATTTATAAAACACTGCAGCCTGAGTTGATTCTTTCAGTGCTTTTGTGGAATGAGTGAGTGGCAGATGATCTACAGGAATCCATCCGCACTTTATATAATCACCTACATGTTACAGAAATATAACTGTTTTCCTCCATCTTTTGTTCTCTCTGCCTTTTTCATGTGTGTGTGTTTGTGTGTGTGTGTGTGTGTGTGTGTGTGTGTGTGCAGCTATATTTAGCCCCCCCTTTTTGAGGTTACTATCGGACAAACTGCATGTCTGTCCAGGATGTGAAAAGAATGTGTTGTGTTTATTTCTTCATCATTCTTAAACCAAACACTGCTTTATTTTATTCCTGTACACATGTTTGTACTGTAATAAGCTCAGTTTTATGTTTATATCTTTATTACTCGGTGTTGTTTTTTTAACAATTCGCTCAGAAACACGTCGCTGCAGTCTTAAAAGGGCAACGCCATCATCAGTTACACAAGAGTGGGCCCACTGCTGCGGTGGGGCTGGAAACCCCTGCTGATATGGAAGATCTTTATAAAATGGATATTCAGATTATGGAATTATGGAGTGAATTAAAATGTGGGATTTTGCTTGAATGTTGTGTGTAAATAATGTCATCTACATGAATGAAGGAACAGAAGGTAGTTTTAAGAAGTAGAATTTAAAGCAGCTTAAGTTTGATGTTAACGGAGAATATGTGTTAAGTTTAAAGTGTGTTTATTTCTTTATTTGTTTATGTATATGCATTATTGTCATTATTATTTTAAGCAGCTGCAGTTAAAGGAGTTTGCACTCTCAGAACTCGAACTCCTTGAGTCTTTACACAAAACCGTCCATTTATTACAACATGTCCAGCTTTAAACACAAATAAGTCTCACTAATATGAAGTAAAATGACCAGCTGGTGTTATAGAGGGCCTGAAGTAGTTACAGATCTAGAACTTTCTATCACATGCCCCTGAGCTCATCACTTCCTCCTTTACAGCAGCAGTTTCTGTGTGAAACTGTTCACACAGAAACTGCTTCATGTGTGACATTAATCTCACGACACATTTATGAATTGAATTATGAACATTTTTTTTACATTTCATACTAAAGTCAACACATAGAGCTGAAGAGTGCAGGGATTTGAACTCACAGCCATCCGTGAGCTGGCACAAAGCCTCCACGGCACTCCATCACTGCAGGACTTCCACTGACACCCACCGCTGTGGAATACTCCGTTTCTTCATCTAGTGTTTTATTCCTCTTATACAACAGCAATTTACCAACAATACCATTGTAAATGTCTTAAAGAACAGCACGTCATACTTTTTGTCTGTTTATAGTTAGACTTATTTTTGTGGAACGTCAGTGACATGACTTGGTTCCTGTTTTCAATGATATTATAGCAGCTAAATCTGAGTTTGTCATGTTACTGAGAAACAGTAAAGAAGAGTAAACTCCTCTGTCCTGAAGACCTTACAGTTCCTGCTTTACCTCTGACTGTTACACAGCACTGACACTGGAGACTCCTTCATACAGGATACACACACACACACACACACACACACACACAAGTCATTAACTGCAGATTCAGCAGTAACATTTCTTATAGCTTGTACATATAGTAATACATACATATGAACACATATGCCTTGTATTCACACCTATTCATGCATATTTATTTCTTTATTTCTTATATTTTGTACACCACTATTGCTTGTGAAGCTTGCACACAAGAATTTCACTCATATGTACTGTACCAATGTACCAATAATGTGATGTGACAATAAAGTGATTTGATTTGATAACAGAAGCTACTGTTACCCTCTATATTTATTATATGTGCTTCACGCACCGGCTCACTGTGTGATAAAGCTGAAGGCTTCAGTGTGTTCTTAACTGTTACATATTTACTTTTTCAGTTATTCAGTGGCCCAAATGCCACCCTGGACTTCAGAAGCAGTTTGTTCATCTTCTAATTCAGTGTCAGTTTGTAACATATTCAGCAAGTGCCTCAGTTAATCCTCAGTGTTTCAGTGTAAAGGTATTGAGTTAGCGTGAACCGGTGAGCACAGCATGCAGAGTAAACGGCTCAAAGTCCTAGTGTTATACTACGCTTATATTAACTGCAGCTGGTTTTATATTATAGCAAAAAGGTTATAAAGGTTATAAAGCTGAGTCTGTGAAAAACATCAAGCCTTATTATTTAATCAATCACTATTATGGTTGTTGCTATAATTATTATTAATACTATTAAAATATTTAATATTGTAATGATATTCTAAAATATTTGAGTATTTTTATTGCTGCCCTGTTATACAGTATAAAGAAATATTCATTTCTTTAATATACAAATATTTTTATTCATTTATTTATTTTAAGTTTCTGTGACCCAAAGGTCTACAACAAATGAAACTTATGAATGTGGAAAAAATGGAAATTTAGGTTCAAGTACAATAATTGTGTTTTTATAGACACAGAAGCTAACAAAGAAGCTAACAAAGTAGATAAACAGATCATATTCAGTATAAATGAGCTATAGTTATAATGAGTGACATTTCTGTTAATCTTATTTACATTGTCTTTGACTTGATTCTTATTTTTTCTTATATTATATATTTGTTGATTGTCTTTTTTTATCCACACACAGTTTATCTATGAAGTGAGTCACCTGAATAAGAGGCAGAAGTGCTCCTAAACCTGTATGAGGTGTGAAATGAGCGTGCTGGAGAGGAGGAAGAGGAGGGAGAGGAGGGAGAGGTTACTGTCGGTCATTTGGCTCAGACGCCGCAGCGAGACGCAGGTTAATTAAACGCTGCCTTCATGCAAACTCACAGATCTGATTTAACTGAGGAGATATTTATGATGTCACGCGCACACCTTTATAAATAAACTGTGTTTTAGAGAGTGAGCTGTGTGTGTGTGTGTTACCGGTTTAAGGAGTGTTTTGGCTGAGCACGTGCTCGGCGTCGGTTTCTCAGTTTTGACCGCGAGTAACCCTGCAGCTTAAAGCGGCAACATCCCTCCTGCTATAAAAGGATGGAGAGAGAGAAAAAAACACACAGAGCGAATAGAGAACCCTAACGGAGCAGGAGAGAGAGAGAACCGAACCGAACAGAACAGACCGAGTGTGTGTGTGTGTGTGGAGGATTTAATCTTTATGAAGACTGAGAGTAAAACACACTGCAGAGGAGATCAGTGAGAAGGTGAGCGCTTTGTTTATGTTTTCATGTCGAGTTGATGTCAAGTTCAATATTTATTTATTTTATTAAAAAGTCAGAGAGCTGTAAATATCCGAATTCAGACAGATGACTGACTGTTTTTTTTTTATCTCAAATAGTCACAATCTTGTTTCTCTTTTCTTGGTCAGGAAATGTCTCAGTTTTCAGTCTGCAGGTGTTTGTGTTTTATTTCTCAAGCACGTTAAATGTCAGGCACGTTAATTGTTATTTCTGTGTTAAAAATGAAGATGTTCTGAAGGACAAAGACAAAGCCCGTGCGATTAACTGCATCTGCATGAAATGACCGACAGTAACCTCCTCCTCCCTTTACTGAAAACACATACACCACTCAAACCTCTTCACAAAGACGCACACACACACACTTATTTAAATCATTTTTAGTCATATGAACAGTGTCAGTTTCTCACACTGGCTATTTTCCTCTAATACCAGAATAATCTCTTTGTGTTGTGGAGCATCATGAGCCTCACTGGGTTCTTTATAATGGTTTACAATCCATGAATATTTTTCTGTAACCATTAAACTCTATTTCCACTTCATATATCCTGCTCATAAATATTTTAACATTGTTAATATAAAAAAATAACTCAAATGAGAACAAAGAAACTCAGAGAATGTTTTAATAAGTCAGCAGGATGGATGAGAGTGATAAGCGTATATTAGGCTTCAGTTACCTCAGCTTTTAAAGGTGACCAGGTCATTTAGAAATACTTTTAAAGCTAAAGTGACATTTTTTCCATTTATTATTTAAGCTGGCTGGAGTGGATCCTAAAGTAGAAAAAATGAGCACTGAGAACAAAGAACCTGAGAGAACCGCACTGAGAGCGAGCAGGCGCTCTCGCACTTAAACACATCATCAAGTTATTGTTATTTTTACTTTATTTATGTACTTTACCACTCTGACCAAATTCAAGAAATGCACTGAGAGCAAAGAATCCATGAATAGAGATTATTAATGATAACTTTACTCACAGTGTGTTTCATATAAACTGGAGAACTGACTAACATGCTGTAGATACTGAACTGAAGAAGGGTCTTAAAGCAGAAAACTCCTTTAGAAGTCAGATAAAACAAATATGATCAAGAAGTTGATGGAGAAATGCTTTCATATTAATGTTTTACAGATTATTCTGAACCATTTCTGACTGAAAGAATCACAGAAAACTCTAAAAAATAAAAACATTTTGAGGAGAATGATGCAGGTGTGTTAGTGGTCACGTCACATCAGGAGCTCATCAGTGTGTTTTTAATGTGATCATTTGGAATAAATGTTTTAGTTAGCTTATTGATTGATTGAGTGATTGATTTACTAATGAATGAATGTGTGTGTATCTGTGAATGTATATGTGCAAATGTAAAATTTACTGTATAAATTATGATAATACCCATTAACACATTATTAACCTAATAATAAATGACAACTAGTCATTAATCTCGTATTTGATTAATCAGGTAGGATTAAGATGTTAATCTGGAGAAAACACCACCGTGTCGCGTTGAGAATCGCCGTGTTGAGAAATCGCTTTGAGAAACACCGGGCTGAGAATCACCGTGTTCATCAATTTCAGCTTACAATTAGCAACTAATTCTCTGATCTCATTAAAATTTCAGCTTCTATACACAAAACCCCGAAAACAAAAAACATCATGCTGAGCTGTTCCAGTGTTTTTCATTGTTACATCATCGGTGTTCAGGAGTGTGGTATGTTTTCACCACGAAAAGTGAACAATGTGCACAGTAAAACTCATTTCAGGTGAATAATTCAGTGGTTAAGATGTTGGACTAGTGATCAGAAGGTCGTGAGTTCAATTCCCGTCACTGCCAAGCTATCACTGATGGGTCCTTGAGCAAGGCCGTTAACTTTCAACTGCTCAGTTGTATAAATGAGATATATGTAAGTCGCTCTGGATAAGGGCGTCTGCCAAATGACATAAATGTATAAATGTAAATGTATGTATGTGTTCACTTTCCAGGTGATAGATACTGACAAAACTATGACAAGCTTTGGCCCAGTTTAGTAATTTATTTCTGTGTGTCTGTGTGTGTGTGTGTGTGTGTGTGTGTGTGTAAAATGCCTTTATAATTAATATCTTGAGTCCTTTAGACTACGGAGCAGCAGTTAAGACAGCGATGTGAGTGGGTGTCTGAGCCTCAGGTCTAATATTTACTGGGTCGAAGGTCTGTGTTGATGTCGTGTGTGAGCTGAAGCTGGAATCTTTGAATTTGTGCTGAATCACTCATCTTATAGAGTGGCGTGAGTTCTGTCCAGCAAATAAAAAGCGCTACCTGGTGCTGGGGGTCTGACTGCGTTAGACTGACGTGTAGCGCTGGTGTGGCGTCGTGAACACCCGAGCACTTTACATTCAGTTGTTCTTCTGTTGTGTTGTCAGGTCCAGAGAGGAGGCGAGCAGGAGCAGAGAGAAACTGTGGAAAGATGGCTGTCTCCACTCAGCTGGGCTTGCTGCTGTGGAAGAACTTCACCTACCGGCGGAGACAGACCGTGAGTTTATACCATACATGTAACACATTAAATGTCAAAGTTGATTATTTTCATATTATGGCATGTTCCCAGATATTTTATTATTTCATGGTGGTTGATGCAGGATGTAAACGCACCCCTATTAACACAGCGTTGTCCGGTCCTGCAGCATGTGTTCAGCTTCAGGGGTGAATCTAAGAGATGTAGGGGGCAGCTGGGGAACAAACTAATGAATAGAGGATTGTCTCAAACAGCTGACAGGATCAGCATCATCCGAGTCCACAAAGTCCCTGTCGCTGCTGACCTGCTGCCGTTTCAGCCTCAGATTTAGTCTGAGAAAATATTGGAGCTAATAACAGGCAGTGAAAGGAGAACATATAACTTTTTAAAGCTAATGTTGTGTACGATATGTTGGGTAAGCTGAAATTACACAAAGAGTCAGATATGGAGAACCGTGGCTCTACGTGTAAACAAGAAAAAGAGAGTTACTGAGAACCTTTTCATTTCAGTAGTGGGAAACAGCATCAAAGTTACCTACAAATCTAGATCAGGAATTACTGTGCTGCACTGCAGGTTTCTGCTTTCAAGTAAAATATATGAAATTTACAGCAAGGATCAGATCTCACACACATCTCCACAATAAACCCAAAGCCTCAAGTTAATTCTGTAAAATTACAAAATTAGAGCTCTAAGTGAAATGAGAAATGTTTATGACTTTTTATTAAAAAGAGCTCAGCTCTGGATCACTAATTAGGCTCATACTCGTCTGTTTGTGCAGCAGTTACAGCGCTACTAAATCAGCTGTCACACAAATCAAACTCACTGCTGAAGCAATAAACATCTCATTTACACTTTCATAACAGTGTGAGTAGACAATGAGGTCTTTCGGGTTTTACTGGAACAACGGTGTAGTTTTTTCTGTAAACTGTGAGTAGCAGTTACAGCTTGGCCGACTTTAATATATGATATAAATGTTGTAACCACTAAAGCCCCTTTGTTTTCTCTCTCAGCTCCAGCTGCTGATTGAGATCGTTTGGCCTCTCTTCATCTTTTTCATTTTGATATCCGTGCGACTTCACTACCCTCCGTATGAGCAGCATGAATGTAAGTGACCTGTGGTGCTTCAGCTCGTTCTGTAAAACAGTTCTGAGAACTGATAGATGTTTGTCAATCTGAACCTTGAGCCACATCTGGATTGAGCCGTACCTGTTGTCATGTGATGCAATGAGTGTGAAACGCGCCCACCGAACAGCAGATACTGGCTTTATCCAGATTGTTATATACCAAAGATGTATTTTAGTACCATATAACTAAAGCAGATGCCATGTCACAGTTATACCTGCATAATGATACAGATCGTATTGTTTGCCTTCATAAACAACACAAATGTTGGCTTGTCACCTTTCTCATTAAACTGATTCAAAATTCTGAGTGTTATTCCTGATTCCCAAAAATCTATTCTAATTTTATGTTATTTTGACAATGTAATAAATAGAAATTCCCCTGGTACACTGTGCATGTCTCTGAAAGACTAACACACAGACGACTCTTTAAACCCATCTCCCTCTATTGAAACTGAAATAGGAGCTAAATAAACATTAAATTAATTGATAAACAAATTGAATGATTCTAAAAGGCTGGAGTTTTTTTTAGTTAATGATGTTAAGAACGTCGTAATGTTTTCTGTTTGCATTAGTCTGAACCTGGGGTGTTTGTATCAGTCCACTGTTTGCTTTGTGTGGAACATGAACCGAGCCTCAAAACAGGTCAAGGACGTCAAAACAGCTCCAAGAAGAGCTTTTACACATGACTCAGTAGCCTGGAATAAACATTATAAACTAATATATTTCGGGCCTCAATCACAATGACCTTGTGACTGTACATGTGAAGTCCTGCAGTTTCCTTCTGATCTTCAGCGTTATAAAGCATGATGGTGCATTTCAGCTTTGTGTAGACTGCAGTTATAACACCGAAACTCTGATGAAGCACTAAAAATGATTTCCACAAATTCTTCACTATTACTTCTGTCTTTGGTCTGTGTGCTCATAAGTCCTGGAATATTATCACCTATTAGTCTAGGCTGGATTGACAAGCTCAGCCTGATAAACATGTTTAATCCTGTCCGGGGAGTTACTTTGAGCCGTTGAGGTCCAAATGTGCTCATAGTATTTACTTTGGCAATATTTTTCTTGATAACACCTCACAGAGCGCTTAATAGCTCCATACGGGAAGAACTTTCTGACATGTAAACAGTCATGTTCACTTCTGTTTGTTTTCATTGTCTCAATGTTCCTTAGGCCATTTTCCCAACAAGGCCATGCCGTCAGCCGGCACTTTGCCCTGGGTTCAGGGAATCATCTGCAATGCTAACAACCCCTGCTTCCGCTACCCCACTCCCGGAGAGGCTCCCGGTGTGGTGGGCAACTTTAACAACTCCATGTAAGATTCCCAATGTTCCACAATCTGTAATTCATCCCTCTGAGGAAATCTGTAGTGAGAGCATTAATGTTTGTAATGTTGTTATAGATAACAACAGGAAAATGTTCCTCAAGGGTTATTCTGTTACTAAAAAGCTTAGAACTGGAAATTCTAATGGAACAAAAAAACCCCTTGTTATAGGGTTCTTAATAAAATTTTCCCAATAGGTCAAGAACCAATTAGAGTTCTACTTCATTCCCTCCTTGACTAATTAATTTGTAATAACCTTATATACTAACAGGAAACCAAATTTTCCATGTTGTGTAAATTCCATTCTATGTGAATAATGTGTTAGCAGAAACTGCAATATCACGTTACACGTTTATCATCCCGTTACATCAAAGTGGCAAGGCTAACAGAAGTCTAGAAATGGAAATTTATTACACTAAAGCATGCAAAGAAACAAAATTGTAAATTATCCTGAGATTAAATGATTATACTCAGACATCGGTGGTTTGCTGGATTTTTTACCGTCTGTTTGTTACAGAATCTCCCGGCTGTTGACTGACGCCAAGAAAATCCTCCTCTACAGCCAAAAAGATAAGAGCTTTGAAGGGTACAAGGGCCTCGTCCGAGCTCTCAGGAAGCTACAGAGCAGCACTGCAGGTACAGCAGAAACCACACACAGTCTAATCATCATGTTTCCTGTGTTTCCCATGAATTCTTTTGGGAATATCATTCATATGTAAGCAGAATAATGGGACAGTACAGCAGTGTGTAACGTGATCATTACACCATTCACTTTAGAAACATCTACATGTCACACAGCAGGTTTAAGGCTATAGTGAGCTCGGCCTGGGCAGATAACTCGCCTGTCCTACATACAGTGTTAATTACTGTGGAATACGTGACGTCCACGGCCCTGTGAGCTCAGCTCTGAGCACTGTGTGCAGTCTGAAATAGACACCACAGGCATGCGGCTTTGTTTATTTCCTCTTCTGCTTCCTGGTTGAAAGTGGAGCTCTGAACAGCAAATCAGATTTGTATCTGATCAAAATTTTATCATTTCGTTTTGTGTTCTCAGATTCCTCAGGTTTACTGGATTGTAAATGCATCTGGGTCACATATTAACATAGAACAAAACATACACAGACACACACACACACATCCTGCAGACACGCAAACCTCCAGCACGGCGAACGCTTACAGTTTGCATATCATCAGTTTTCACATTCTTTCCTTTGTTTTCTCTGTAAAAGGCCTGGAGGTTCTTTAGCAGAACGCTGCGCTCTGAGACGAGGCACGGATCTGCAAACAAACTCCTTTATCACAAAGCATTTTTAAGCAAGTCTAAATACATTTTTAGGTTATCTTGGCCATTTTAATACTTTTTGTATTTCCTCTGAGGTTCTGGAACCTTTTTATGAACGTGAGCTACATGGTTCCTAGATGAGAACCTTACACACTTCTATAGCTGCGTGTGCAAAATACATGTTGGAAATGTTGGAAGATGGCATTATTTCCTGTTTCAAAATGAATCTGCTTTTTATAACAGGAGGTAAATGAGTAGGTTGTTCTGTAAAGTGTGTATTTGAACAATGATCAGAAACACACCTAAAGTTTTGGGTTCTTAAAAAGCTTTTTTCGGGTCTCCTGAAATGGTTACTTTTGTGGAAAGGCAACTAAAATTTCAAATTCTTGAATAGATTCCTCTTTAAAATCCTGAGTTCCTGAGAGAGTTCCTGGGTTTTTGAATAAGTCATGTTTGTGGAACTACACCTAAACTTTTATGAGGTTCTTCTCCTGAAAATCTGAAGCTTCATGACATTTTATGAAGGTCCCTTCAATCAAAATGTGTGAGTTTCTAAAGTTCCTGGGTTGCTACAATAGATTTCTGGGTTTTAAAGTTTCTGGGGTTTTTAGGTTCCTGAGAAGGTTCCTCTTTTGGAAATACACCACGAGTACCCAGGATGCCCTTTCCCCCATTGCCTTTTGTCCCTCTCAGGCCGTTTCACCCACTTCCTGCTTCGCTGCTTGGATCGTTGGCAGCGACCCATTCTCTTTCAGGTCCACAGAGTCCTTCAAACTCCCCGCTATTGTTCTGTCTTTTGGTTCTTTTTCAAGCTTCCGTTCATGTGTCCAGCAGGACGCAGATCCTCATCAGTCATCCTCATCACATTAGTCTGAGTTTTCTGGCTGACACTCGGGTTGGGTTCATCACACGCTTTTAAGCAAGCCGAGTTCCACCCTCGAGCTTTGATGCAGGCGTTCAGTATTCAGTACTCAGTTCTCCATTTATTCGGACTTTTGAATGTAAGTGGTCTGGACTTCAGAGACTAAATGAGGCTGAAAGTGAGCACAGTAATTGCAGTAAATGTTGTGCCTTAGCATCTTTTCTGTGTGTCACAGAAAGCATGCTGGGAGTCGTAGTGGTGAAGGATTTTAATTAACAGTCCCACGGTGGCTTTCTTACACTTGGGTCCTGATTCTCAGCGTGTGGAGGGAACGTTGGTCCCAAACAGGAAGCTGTTTAGGCTCATTGGATTTCTCGCTGATGTTTAATAAGATTTCTGTTTAGATGTTACGTCAGTCTCTTTATGTGGTCATTATTTTTCAGCATTTTGGTGTTTTGTTTTAATCAAGTATTAGAGATATTAAATTTTAAACAGTTTATTATTTTTTAAATGAAGTGTCAGAACTATTCAAGGCATGTATGACTTCATGTACAGAATGATAAAATGTTGCTGAGAGAGGAATGACCTACAGTAACCCCATTCTGGCTCAAACTGGTTGACACAGACAGCCTTTCTGGAATGTTCTGACACACTGAACGTGAACGTTGGAGAATAGAGTCTCCCTGTCTGTCCTAAATATCATGCTGTATTATTACTCCTCTGATTTGTAGTGTCCTCATTACAATGTATTATTATATGTGTTTCTGCTGAGTGGGAAATGTGCTGTTGCTGTTTACTGAGCCCTTTTTATTATTTCATACAAATCAGTGCAAGTAATTAAAATAAATGAATAAAAAAATTAATGAAATTGTCCAACAGCTCTTATCTAAACTCAGCTTTTTGTTTAGAAAGAGAGTTTCTGTAAACTTTTAAACGTGTGTGTGTGTGTGTGTGTGTGTGTGGTGTGTGTGTTTGTTTAAATTAATCTCATGATTAGATTTTTATATTTTGCAGGTTTTAAGTTGAAGGACTTCCTCCGTGATGACGAAACCCTGTCTGAGTTCCTGGAGCAGAACGCAACACTGAGCAAACACGCCGTGCAGCAGATAGTGGAAGCCGACATCAACCTGGAAAAAGTACGAGCGGTTTTTAAACACATCTCAACCAGCCGGGTTTAATGTTTGCTTTTGTTCACTCGCACTCACATATCAGGAAATCTTTCATGTCCTTGCTCTTGTCAGTCAGATATGGAACTACAAAATGATATTCATTGTAAGTGTATAATATAACGAGCTCTGAAGTCAGCGCCCTGTGGCTGTTTGTTCGTACTCCTTTACGTAGATGACCTGTTTGCGTTACACAAAGTCAAACCATGAGGCAGTGCAGAGAACTCATTATTCACCGAACTGTCACGAGATGATGGCAGGCCACAGACACATGAGGGGAGGATGAGAGGATGGTGGGAGGGGAGAATGCAGGACACAAAGGGGAGGCGAGACTGCAGTCACATGACTAAAGCCCAGATAAAGTGCTGAAGGAGCTGTTTCACATCACTCTTTAGAGCTGGTAGAGATTCATTTAAAAATCCAACTGAATTTCTATCACATAAAATATGAAAATTGTAATGAAAAGACATTCTGAGGAGGTTAAAAGATTTTTAAAAAGGTTCCTGGGATCCAGGAGAAGGCACCTAAAGTTTCCGAAGTTCCTGAATATGTTCCAGATGTCCTAAAAACACACCTGCAGTAGAAACACTCCTGAAGTTCCTGCGTTCCCTCTGCAGTAACGTTCCCGAGGCAGTGAGAGGTTTCACAGAGAGCCAGGGAGAGCGCTAGCGTGTGAAAATAAAAGGTTAAGTTCGTCACAGAATCATTTGTGAAGCCTTGAGATAAGGATGAGCGAGCAGAGGATGCGGTACAGAGCATTCTCCCTCTCCACAGAGGAACATGAAGTTCATGACAGACTAGGATCACAGAACAAGCTCCTTCACTGAGCAAAGAGAAAAGTGCCTTCTGACAGCTCATTATCCTGTTCCTGATGAGTCAGAGTGTAATTCCTGCTTCTCCAGGTGCTGATTAAAGGGTTCGGAGTGCATCTGAGAGATCTGTGCAACACCACCTCGCTGGAGGAGTTCGTGAACATCGCAGATCACAACGTCTCTGAGACGACACAGAAAATCATCTGTCAGTCGTCTGCTGATTGGCTGAACAGCGCAGAGAGCCACTTCCTGTCTAACCTTGACTTCCTGAAACCCATACGGGTAAGATGCGAACAGACCCAGGTGGTGTCTAAATGTAAACAAAATGTTAAACTGTTAAACAAAAGAACACAACAAAGAATGAAATAATCATCACATTTATCATTTTAGATGTAATCATGCCGGCTAGAAGTCGGTACAAAAGAATAATGGACTGAAGGAATTCTGGCTAATTTCCAAATGAATTTCTACAATACGGACTTTGTGAAATGATTACGAGAAACCGCTACATCACATGATCTCACAGAGAGAGCATTGTCCTTTTTTCAAGTTCAGAAGAATTCTTCTTAACACATAATCGTGTGTGTGTGTGTGGGTGTGAGTGAGTGTGTTTATACATATAAGCCACATGAGACTCAGTGAGTGTGAATGCATGTTTCTGTGGGAAAAACGGGAAAACCGTGCCGATGGTCCGAACGCGTTGACATTTTTGTGAACTCACATCACTCTCAAAGCTGGTTTTGTTGTTTTTCTTCATCGAAAGTTCACGATGGTGAAATAAAAACAACCTCAGCATTAACCAGTTTATTACAAACAGAATATTAAACTGATGGCTTCTTTTCTTACAATCCTGACGCGTCGTTCTCTCTGGTCTCTGTGCAGAACGACGTCAGATCCAACCCTAAAGACATCCAGGACGTGTCTCTGGCCACTGATATGCTTTTGGAGAGTCTGGGATCATTGGCTGTTGAGGTGAGAGATCCCAAAAATATCCCTCATCCTCTTCTGGATGCAAAATGAAATACCAGATAGAGAAATGTGATACTGTTGATATCATTTCCAGAGCATTTTTACTGTATGTAGGTCAGAAGCCACCACTTTGAGATTATTTAACAAGTGAAAGAATAATAATGTTTCACTGAAATGTGGTTATTTTATGCTGTTTGTTATATTCTACTAATAATCCTGTAGCTAATACTAACCTGTAATGAGGAACATCTCTGCACCTCCAACCTCATTAAACACCACAGGACGTGCACATATGCGCTGAGTTCTTTAGCCACACCAGCAGGAGCTCAGAGACTCCTCAATTCCTCACTCAATTATTTAAACCTGTCAGAATCTATTTCAGCGTTACCAATTGTCTAATCACAAACTTTTGCTACGCCAACTAGCTAACTAGCTTAGCACTTGTCCTGCTGCTAAAGGTTTGCATGTGTAACGACATCCTGTAATAAATTTAAATATAAGACATGATTGGTTGAAAGCTGTTGAGTTTATTTTGTGACATCACAGATTGAGCTCATATGTGCTGAAGCTCCGCCCACTAAACATTTTTCCACAGAAGTAGAAAAAGTAGTAGAGAAAGATTCAGGTTTTATTTTTAAACAGCATTAGAAGCAGCATGTTTTATTGTTTAGCGGAGATTAGCGGCTCTGCAGCAGTCAACAGCAGTAGAAGGGGTTTGATATTTCCAGCTGGCCGGAGCTCGGCATTCTCTGGCCACTCGCTCAGCTTTGGCAGATTTACTCAGGAGTTTGGAAACCGGAGCCGAGTCAGAAAGTCATGAGAGATTTACCGAGCTCCAGACGCTGGCAGATCTTGCTCTTCTACAGCTAAACAGCTGAGCTCGCTGAACACCAGGTCACTTGGAGTCACTGCTGTTTTCTTTATTATAAGACTTGATTGTGTGAATGAAATAAAACAGAGAACCACCCAAAAAGGCGTCGACATGTTTCCATGCAGAACGGTGAAAAGTTGTGTCAGAAGATATGCACTGACAAAGACACTGTCAGCTTTTAGAAAGGAAGTGAAACAGAAACAATTCCCCTGTCTCAGCTTCTCTTTTGTTCTCACGCTGCGGTGTTTAGTGCTCGCTGAACTACAGTAACCCCGTGGTGAGGCTGCAGGACGGGAGGTTACTCCTGGTCGCTTCAGGCTCCTCGAGTTCCTCAGCTCTTGTTTGCGTGGCTCTGTCTCCACCTCAGAACACTGTGTTTACTGTAGCTGTTGTTTATGGTTAGATCAGAATGCCTGTAGGATATGATTCAGCTTTGTGTGACTTTGAGTAGGTTGGACTGTGTGTGAAGAGAGAAGCGTCATTACCGAGAAATGAGTAGTTAGGACGTAAGGAGCGCCATGGAGATGAGGAATGAAAACTGGAATAAGCTGTTTCACTCTTAAACACAAGCAAAATCAGGAAATGAAATGTCAGTGACGAAGAAGTGACAGAAAATGGTTGATTTTTGTTGAAGCTCACTGTAATTCTTCAGATATATTCCTCTGTGATAGTCTGAAGCATTTCTTTCTTTCTCTTCCACCAAACACACTTTTTTGTTGCTTGCTGCAGCTCAGATTCCTAATTTGCAGCCTGAGCCAGAGTTACCTCTCAGCTCTGTTTATTCCCAACATCAATTTATCATCACAGTAAAGTACCGAAGACTGTACACCGCTCTGTCTGAACTCATTTCTCTCTCCAGAGGACCGTCATGGCTCAGCACTTACACACACACACACACACACACACGACATCACATGAAAAAGGCAGAGAGAGGCACAGTATGTTGTGTTGATAATGCGTGAGCTTTATAGCATTGTTTGTTGGTGTCCTGCTTTGTGACCGAGAGTAACCCCGCTGTACTGCTCGTGCGCTCAGCAGCTCCCCCTTCAGGCTGACGCCAGGTTTCTGTTTCAGTCGCTGAATTTCTCACTTTCAGATTATATTTTTATAGAAATTTATTAAACAATTACATTGGAGTTGCACTTTATTCAAACTGCATAATGCATAAATAAAATGCATGTGTTCAGAACCTCTACCTGCTGTTCATTATTAACATTCTTATGGATTTATCACTGATCTCTGTGTCTGTAACGAATTATTCCTGATTTGCAGCTGGTGAGCATGAAGAGTTGGCGTGACATGCGGAACGAGCTCCTGTTACTGACCGGAAATGCCACACACTCGCCCAATCACGTGTACCAAGCCGTGTCACGCATCGTGTGTGGACACCCAGAGGACGGCGGCCTGAAGATCAAATCCCTCAACTGGTACGAAGATCACAACTACAAGGCCCTGTTTGGTAACCATAACGACAGCGACAGCGAGCCCGTATCCGTCTATGACAACACATCCAGTAAGTTAGTGCTGCACATTCACTCATATCAGTCATTAAAACTACAAACACATCTGGAGCACATCTGCTTTGCTTTCAATTCTCTATTGATTAAATACTTTTTTCCTAAATAATTGCCATACAGGAATCTTTAATGCCATTACTGTTTTTATTGTTTATTCTATAACTAAAACTAACACTTCTTCTATGGAATATCTATTCTATGGACACTCACCAGAGTCCCACAGTCTCTGCAGCTTCCTTCCAAGCCTTATTTTTCTCCACAATGTTTCTGTACACATTTCATGAGAGGTTGTGTATATCGACCCATTCCCAACGCAGCTCTCTCAATCCCAATGCAAATGCTGAGATCCGGAAATTGTGACTCTGTACCACACGTACACCGAAAATAATCCATCACATGTTAGTGTGAACACAGAGTTATATCAACTAACTTGATAAATAATCATTAACTGTTCCATTTAAAGAGAATCAGAATGGACTGAGTGGATATTCAGTGTATTTACTGATTCAACATGAGCCAATATTTCTTTCTCTGCTCCTTCAGCTCCATACTGTAACAATTTGATGCGGAATATGGAGTCGAGTCCGATCTCACGGATGATCTGGAGAGCGCTGAAGCCTCTGCTCATGGGGAAGATCTTATACACACCTGATACACCGGCCACACGCAGGATTATACACGAGGTCCGTCTCTGGCCGAGTTATGGAGAATTATTATCACTTTATCACATGTGAAGTGTTAGTATAACTGTCTCTCTCTCCTCTCTCTCTTCTCTCTCTCTCTCCTCCTGTCTCTCTCTCTCTCTCTCCTCTCACTCTTTCTCTCCTCTCACTCTCTCTCCTCTCTTTCTCCTCTTGTCTCGCTCTCTCTTTCTCCTCTCTCTCTCTCTCTCTCTCCTGTCTCTCTCTCTCTCTCTCTCTCCTCTCTGGCTGTCCTCTCACTCTCTCTCTCCACCTGTCTCTCTCTCCTCCTGTCTCTCCTTTCTCTCTCCCCTCCTGTCTCTTTTTCTCTCTCCTTTCTCTCTCTCACTCTCTCTCTCTCCTCCTGTCTCTCCTCTCTCTCTCTCTCTCTCTCTCTCTCTCTCCACCTGTCTCTCTCTCTCTCACAGGTGAATAAGACGTTCCAGGAGTTGGGTGTGCTGCAGGATTTAGGAGGAATGTGGGAGGAGATGAGGGTGAAAGTCTGGGACTTCATGGAGAACAGTGAGGAAATGGATCTTGTGAGAGTGAGTTGATTGTGATCATTATAATAATAAACCCCACAGCGCTACACAGTGGTCAGTAATAGTAGTGCAAGTTAACATTAGATACTCATCATTCAAAACTGCATTCCTTTTTGTAATGTAATGCTAGGATGCTAGCTTATGAGCACTCATGTTAATGATCTGGAGGAGTAATTTTGAGTGTGTGATGTCTTTCCCCTGCAGACTCTGCTCCAGAATAACGCCAGCGCTCAGTTCTTCAACGCCAGGCTGAAGGAGACGGACTGGCAAGTGGAGGACATTTCAAGGTTCTTGTCCAAAGCCTCTGAGGACACGCGGCCCCCGGGTACAGGGTACACCTGGAGAGACGTGTTTAACGAGACGGACCAGGCCATTCTGACCATCTCACGTTTCATGGAGGTAAACACATACATGTTTATAGTCACTGTGTAAAGTGCTTTTAGAGTGTAAGTGGTGTTCATCATGTTTATGAAGGAAATCACTTTGTTTATTTGTTATTTTATTTTTCTTTTCGATCTCAAGTGTGTGAACTTGGACAAGTTGGAGCCAGTGTCTACTGAGGAGCGCCTGGTGAATAAATCCATGCGACTTCTGGACAATCGCAAGTTCTGGGCCGGGATCGTGTTTCCAGACATGGAGGCCAACTCGTCTGAGCTTCCTCCCGATGTCAACTACAAGATTCGCATGGACATTGACAATGTGGAGCGTACCAATAAGATCAAGGACGGGTAGGGGACTTTTTTTTTCTTTTTTATTCATCAAGGTCATGTGACTAGAAGTTAAATGTTTATATTTGACTTATTTCAGCTTGCAATTGTTTATTCTAACTGAAATATTGTGCTTTGGACTCTCAGGTATTGGGACCCTGGTCCTCGTGCTGACCCATTTGAGGATCTGCGCTATATCTGGGGAGGATTTTCGTACCTACAGGACGTTATTGAACACGGGATTATCCGGGCTCTGACTGGCAGCAAGGAAAAAACTGGAGTTTACATCCAGCAGATGCCGTACCCATGTTATGTGGACGATATGTAAGTTTTTACCTTTTACATTAATGTTAGACTTTGCTGTCTTTTGTCTTTATTTAATTTAACCGTATCTATTATTTTTCCTCATTTTTTCTGTGCATTGTGTAGATTCTTGCGTGTGATGAGTCGCTCGATGCCGCTGTTCATGACACTGGCGTGGATGTACTCAGTGGCCATCATTATTAAAGGTATAGTGTATGAGAAAGAGGCACGTCTGAAGGAGACCATGAGGATTATGGGATTGGATAACGGGATCCTGTGGCTGAGCTGGTTCATTAGCAGCCTGATCCCTCTGCTCATCAGCGCCGCCCTGCTGGTCCTCATCCTGAAGGTACAACTCTTCCTCATCCTTCTACAAAAAAACATGTTAATGTTATATGATATATATGATCGTATTAGACATCAAAACATTTCATATACAATTTTACAAAACAAGCAAACAAACTTCAGCTCCACTGAAAAGGAATGAAAGTTATAGTTTGATCCTCTGAATCTTTCTCTACATTACAGATGGGGAACCTGCTGCCCTACAGTGACCCGGGTGTGGTCTATCTCTTCCTGGTCTCCTTCGCCATTGTCACCATCATGCAGTGTTTCCTGATCAGCACGCTGTTCTCTCGGGCCAACCTGGCAGCCGCCTGTGGGGGCATCATCTACTTCACCCTGTACCTGCCCTACGTCCTGTGTGTGGCCTGGCAGGACTACGTTGGCTTCGGGGCTAAAGTTGTCGTGGTGAGTGGTGTGTTGATCTTAGAAAGGGTTCGCTTCAGACTGTCAGACTAGACCTTGAGAAGATAACTAGGGTTTATTAATGTCTCTGTCCCTCAGAGCCTGTTGTCTCCGGTGGCGTTCGGTTTTGGCTGTGAGTACTTTGCACTGTTTGAGGAGCAGGGAGTGGGCATTCAGTGGGATAACCTGCTGTCCAGCCCCATGCAGGAGGACAACTACAGCCTCACCACCTCCATCTCGCTCATGCTAATAGATGCTGTGCTGTATGCCGTCATGACATGGTACATTGAGGCTGTCTTCCCAGGTAAATCTCTGGTTTCATTTCATTCTGCATTTAAATGTTTCACAACTGATGATTCACAGACAGGGTTTGCAAACTATTTATGCACTGCTGGCATGATCAAAATCTCTCTCAGGTCAATATGGCATTCCCCGGCCGTGGTATTTCCCCCTCACCAAATCTTACTGGTGCGGCGAGAAATGCGGCTGGACGACAGCTTCCTCCACCAACAAGAAAGAAAATGCAGAAGGTATTTATAGCTTTTTATTTAGAGTTCATTGCACTGATAAACAACTGTAAGACTCTAAAGGATCTGGTTTTCCCAAAGCGGTGTGCATTGAGGATGTACCAGCCGATCTGGAACCTGGGGTCTACATTGAGAATCTGGTGAAGGTGTACAGACACGGCAACAAGCTGGCAGTGGATGACCTCACTCTGGGCTTCTACGAGGGTCAGATCACCTCCTTCCTGGGCCACAATGGAGCAGGAAAGACCACCACCATGTAAGAGCCTCTTCTGTAAGAGATGTAGATTGTCAAATCGAAACATTCTTCGGTTGTTCTGACTAATGATTTTTTTTTTGCCCACCAGGTCCATTCTGACTGGCCTGTTCCCTCCCACATCGGGCACTGCTTACATTATGGGCAAAGACATCCGTTCAGATCTAAGTGCCATCCGACAGAACCTGGGAGTGTGTCCACAGCACAACGTCCTGTTCAGCATGTATGCTCCTCTATGGCTAATTTTCTACCATGCACCAAACATCAGTTTCTAAACTCAATGAAGTAAACAGTAATGTTTGTTCTAAAGCTTGTTGTTCTCGTTTGGACTACAGGCTGACGGTAGAAGAGCACATCTGGTTCTACGCTCGCCTGAAGGGCCTATCAGAGGAGAAGGTGAAGTCTGAGGTGGACCAGATCGTTACAGATTTAGGCCTCCCTCACAAACGTAAATCTCGTACTAGTCAGCTTTCAGGTAAGCACACATAAAAGATCCAGAACTTTCAAAAATACTGTCCATTGACTATTTCCATTAGCATCATTGATGTTAATTCTGTTACAGGAGGAATGCAAAGGAAGCTGTCGGTTGCTTTGGCATTTGTCGGTGGTTCAAAGGTTGTGATCTTGGATGAACCCACAGCTGGGGTTGATCCATACGCTCGCAGGGGCATCTGGGACCTGCTGCTCAAGTATCGTCAAGGTTCGGGAGATAAATATTTTACTAACAATTTAAAATATCTAACAATAAGGTTTGTGTTATGTGAAGCTTAATCCAAGGTTAGAGCGAGGGACAAAACACAGACAGGAAAATGAAACTTCTGAAATCTGAAATGAATTAAGTATACAAGTGTCTAAACTATAGAACTAGAATATGCTTTAAAACGTGAAAAACAACGCTTAACAACAAACGCTGCATGGGAAGAATTTCAAGAAAACAACAAGATATCCACACAACATAACTAACAACTGACAAACTAATCAGAACCAAACTTTCTTTTTTTTTTGAGAAAAATGCCACAATTTTCAATGATCTATTAACATAAGGCCATCTCTTAACTGAGGTTATTCTATGTTCAAATTTAGTTCACAAAGTTTAGATAGCTTCCTCCTGATATGCCCACTCCTGGAGTATAAGTGATGAACATTTCTCAGTATGAATGAACTTATTTGTTTAGTTAGTGATTAATAATAAGTGTAATTTTCATGATATGGAGTCTGTTTTTCATGATTTTACTTTGCTAATACACATAGCTAGCTAACTGGGCAGTGTCCATATTCCTCTTTGCCCATGACTACAACCACTTGAATGGGAATCGTACTGTTTATTCATCTTTTATGCTGAAAGCCTGAATCGATGAGACAATTTACAGTGGTTTTCATCTTTATCAGGTCGAACCATTATCCTCTCTACACACCACATGGACGAGGCTGACATTTTGGGTGACCGCATAGCCATCATCTCTCATGGGAAGCTGTGTTGTGTGGGATCCTCCCTCTTTCTGAAGACTCAGCTGGGCACTGGGTACTACCTAACACTGGTCAAGAGGGATTTTGACCTGTCTCTGAGCTCTTGTCACAACTCCAGCAGTACTGTGTCCTATTCCAAGAACAGTCTCAAGAAGGTTTGTGGTCACAAGCTTGTAGCAGTGTGAGAAAAACCTGGTTAGAATATTCAAAAGTCACTGTGTGTAAACTAATACCTTTGTCCATGCAGGATGACAGTATCTCTGAAAGCAGCTCTGATGCCGGTCTTGGAAGTGACCATGAAAGTGAAACTACCACCATTGGTAAGATTTCAACATAACAAACCAATCAGAACTTTGTGGAATCGAAACCATACAATATTTACTTCTTTTATTTTTGACATTCCAGACATCTCCCTGATCTCCAGCGTCATCTTCAAGCACGTTCCTTTAGCCAGACTGGTGGAGGATCTGGGCCATGAGATCACCTATGTGCTGCCTTATGAAGCAGCGAAGGATGGTGCCTTTGTGGAACTCTTCCACGAGCTTGACGATCGCCTCATCGACCTCGCCATCTCCAGCTACGGAATTTCGGACACTACGCTTGAGGAGGTAAATGAATGTAGATAGGTAGATAAGATATTTTTGCCATGCTGAATGTGACAGAATAATGACCAGGTTCTTCTCTGTGGTGCAGATCTTCCTGAAAGTTGCACATGATAACGGAGTTGATGCTGTAACCTCGGGTAAGATCAAAGAGAGTGAATCCATAGTCAAATACTATCACTCCAAATTAAGAGATCTAGAAAATACAAAGTTCATCTAATCATTTTTTGCTCCAGATGGCACTGTTCTTCCAAGAAGGCGCCGTCGGCATGCATTTGGTGACCATCAGAGCTGCCTGAAACCCTTCACTGAGGATGACAGCTTTGATTTCAATGATTCAGAAGGTGATCCAGGTACTTTCATGTTTTGTTCATCATCCATAACACCACGTATTCATTACATCATATCAGAGATTACTTCTTTCAACCAAAAGTTGAACTATTTTAGTAAAGATGCTTATCTATGGTGTTTGATTACATGTTCAGAATCCCGTGAGACGGACTGGTTAGGAGTCTCTGATGGAAAAGGCTCATACCAGGTGAAAGGATGGAGCCTGAAGAGGCAGCAGTTTGTGGCTTTACTCTGGAAGCGTTTCCTGTATGCCCGTCGCTCTCGGAAAGGATTCTTTGCTCAGGTGAGTTGATCATCTCAAACTATTAGTTTTCCAAACTTTGTGCAACTTTCTGAAGCCTTCCCTAACCCACATCTGCTGCTTCCAGATTGTTCTTCCAGCTGTGTTCGTGTGCATTGCCTTGGTCTTCAGTCTAATCGTGCCACCTTTCGGAAAGTACCCGAGTCTGGAGCTGGAGCCCAGCATGTATGAGGAGCAGTACACCTTTATCAGGTAAAGACCACACCTTCAATAACGGATCTAAAGAACATACATTGAAGCAGAGTCTTATTGAATGTTTATATTTCACTGCAGTAATGATGTACCAGAGGATACACACACTAACAAGCTACTTGGAGCGCTAACAAACAGTCCCGCCTACAGTGGGTGGTGTTCAGAGGATGGGATGCCTGGGTGAGTGACGTCAAAAGAAATCTGGGATATTTTGTACCTTGGGAGCTCTGTGAATAAGATCTTGCTGCAACTGAGTCTCAGATATCAAGACACTTAAATGCTATATAATTTTTTGATGTTTGAAATAAACGCCAATCAGCTATAAATAACTAGCCCATTTATTTAGCCACACCCACAAAACTCCATAAAAGGCCAAGCTCACAGAGCACTGAATATGACAAAATGATAACTAAGCAGCGAAAGAGTTCCTCCTAACCATGGCATACTAAATCCTCTGGTAATGCAGCTCTGTCATTCTAAACCTGTACAACCACATTATAAAATCATAGTTATCATCACCAGTTATACGAGCTGAAGACGATTGTTCGAGGCTCACATTAGTGAGAACTCTACAGGATTCAGGAGCAAAAAGATTTTGTTTAATGTAACTAAATGTAAATGTAAGAACAAACCTTTTCCCAAATAAATAATTTTTTCATCAACACCAATTTTCTTTAAGTGTGAACAGTTAGCAAACAATTTGTTCATATCCAGTTTAAGAAATGAGGCCTGATGTGTTTTCTGACATTTACTAATTAACAATCTCATTCTTCATCCTCTATAAAACAGAGATGGGAAATGCCAGATTAGAGAAAGTGAGTGGACTGTTCCAGAGATTCCCAAGATCGTGTCAGACATGTTTCAGAACCGAAACTGGAGCATGGAAAACCCATCACCTCTCTGTGAGTGCAGCTGTGAGGAGAAGAAGAAGATGCTGCCGGAGTGTCCACCAGGAGCAGGCGGCCTGCCACCACCACAGGTGGGAAAATAAACAAATGACGCTAACTTTATGTAGAATAATGAAAGAGTGCAGGCTTTTTTTTTTAAATAAAACCCTTTCTGTTCATTTTGTACAGATTAAAGTCAGCAGTACTGACCTGTTGCAGAATCTAACAGGAAGGAATATTTCTGACTACCTGGTGAAAACCTATGCACAGATTATTGGAAAGAGGTGAGGAGAGAGATTAAAAAGAGACACTGAGTGATGATAATGGTGTTGATGATGGCTTAAATAAATGCTGTTGTTGTGTGTAACTCTCTAACAGCAGATTGTTTTTGTTCTTTTGCAGTTTGAAGAACAAACTCTGGGTGAATGAGTTCAGGTACTTCATACATATTAAAAGTCTTTATAATAAGTGCAGACATTTTGTTGCACAAATTTACGTCAAATTTACATAACAGTAAAATCCATTAAACATAAAACAGTCACATGTGATGTTTTCTATAGACTGCATACAGTAGTGTCTATGTAAGCAGAACAGCTAATCTGACTCTTTTCTCATTGGTTGATCACAGATATGGTGGATTCTCATTGGGTGCCAGAAGTTTACATGACCTGCCCCCTCCAGATGAGATCTCTAAGGCTATCGCTCATATGCGTACTCGCTTCAACTTGGAAAGAGTGAGTACTTTTGCTTTGATTTATGAGTAACTAAATAAAACATTGTTATCCAGATTTCTGTTTTGTTTTGTTTTTGTTCAAGCAAGTACTAAACTAGTTTTGTTGTTGGAACAGGGCGCTCCAGCAGACAGGTTTCTGAGAGGTTTATCGAGCTTCATCAGTGGCCTGGACACCAAGAACAATGTCAAGGTCTGTGTTTTTTATGTGCTTCATGGTAATTCTTGTATATGATTTATATATTAAAGAAGCCAAAGAACGTCTGAGGAACCATAGATGTTTCTCCAGTTCTCTGATGATCTGTCATGGTTGCTTAATAAATTGGTAAATTTACACCATTCTCTCGTCTTCATGTGCAGATTTGGTTTAATAACAAAGGTTGGCACAGCATCGCTGCTTTCCTCAATGTCATGAACAACGGTGTCCTGCGTGCCAGCCTGCCCGCCGGTATAAACCCCGCCAAATTTGCTATCAGAGCTTTTAACCACCCGCTGAACCTAACTAAAGAGCAGCTCTCTCAGGTGGCCTTGTGAGTAAACATCTTCCTCACTACAGAAACCTGAACCTTTACATAAACATGTCCCACCAAAGCACTGACTTCTCTCTGACATGTTTTTGTTGTTGTTGTTGTCTTTCAGAATGACCACCTCAGTCGACGTTCTGGTCTCCATCTGCGTCATCTTCGCCATGTCCTTTGTCCCGGCCAGCTTTGTGGTCTTCCTCATTCAGGAGAGAGTGAATAAAGCCAAGCACATGCAGTTCATCAGCGGAGTTCAGCCTTTCCTCTACTGGCTCGCAAACTTCGTGTGGGACATGGTGAGAGTTCACTTATTACCTAATCAGCATTGGATAAGAGTAACACTTTATCAGGGCTTTTTCACATTACATTATCAATATATACTTATAATGTATACCTTATGATAGTTGATAATGGTGAGCCTATTATTGGTGAGCCAATTTATTTTTATTGTAGTTTTGTATTCTCTCACTGCAGAATAAAGTGTAGCAAGTGTTTTTCTTACATGTGAGTTATTTGTATAGGATGCAATATTTACTGTCTGTAGTGGTATTTCAATGGTAGAAACGTTAAAACTGAACCCTTTTTGTATTTTACTTGCAGTGTAACTACATCGTCCCTGCAACACTCGTCATCATCATCTTCGTCTGCTTCCAGCAGGAGGCCTATGTCTCCTCCACCAACCTGCCTGTCCTCGCTCTCCTTCTACTCCTTTATGGGTACATTCTCTTTTCAGCTAAATATTTTCCTGCTGCTTGCTGTTGTCTTTCCTCCCTGAGACTAAAGCCTTAACTCTGTGTCATTGTGTTTGTCTCTGTACAGCTGGTCCATAACTCCTCTGATGTACCCAGCATCGTTCTTCTTTAAGATCCCCAGCACGGCCTACGTGGTCCTAACCAGCGTCAACATCCTCATTGGAATCAACGGCAGCGTGTCCACCTTCGTCCTGGAGCTTTTTGGTGGCAATGTGAGTGCAAATCATGCACAGAGCCTCTCGTAGTACAACAATAAGCCACTCGACTGATTTTGCCAACGGGTTAGGATTAAACAGTGACAAAATCACTCTATCTCACACCCACGAGTGGATTACAAGCTTTTATAAAACAATGAATAAAATCTAGTGTTCAATAAATAATTTCAATGATTATTAATAATATTTGCTATTAACAATTATCCTGCCATGTAACAGTCATTTAAAAGTAAACTTTGGTTGATAAGTGACATAACAGACAAATATTGGAGTATTCTATAAACACAACATGTCTAACAAGGATGTAAAGGTTTCATTCATTTAAAACCTAGGAAATGAATACAGACCTCAGTTACTGTAATGTTCAGGGGTGTGTATATATTTGCAACAGCTTCAAATCAGATTTTAGAACCAAAACTCTCAGTTTTATAGTAATTATTGTAAACATGTGACTGACGTATTCTGTTTTTATATCAACGTGTTGTGTTAAAATCTGAAGTATAACCGAATGCTCTCCCACGTGTCCTGATGCAGGAGATCGGTGGCATCAATGACATTTTGAAAAACGTCTTCCTGATCTTCCCTCACTTCTGCCTGGGACGTGGACTGATCGATATGGTGAAGAACCAGGCCATGGCTGACGCTCTGGAGAGATTTGGTGAGAGATGATCTACTGATTTAATTTTACACGCATTCTATAAAACATTTGCTTAAAAAAAAATCAGAAGCTGAGCTCAAACGCACCTTGATTTGCAGTAGTATATAATTGTATAAAAGTATATAAATCATTTCCAACATGTGGCTCCTCAGGTGAGAATCGGTTCCGTTCTCCTTTGGCATGGGACATGGTGGGGAAGAACCTGTTCGCTATGGCAGTGGAAGGCGTGGTCTTCTTCTCCATTACAGTGCTCCTACAGTATCGCTTCTGCATCAAGACCAGGTAACTTCTCAGATCCTCAGCGGCTTTATTTATGATTCTTCTGTGTTCTGTGTATGCTGATTAAACCTCGGTGCCTACAGAGGCTTTAGCACTCATCTGAAGCCGATCACGGAGGAGGATGAGGATGTGGCCCGAGAGAGACAAAGGATTCTGGGTGGAGGTGGACAGAGTGACATCCTGGAGCTCAGACACCTGACCAAGGTGAGCTCACTTCCTGCTGCTTTGACAATGCATGAATAAAAAGAGTAAAGAGTAAAGATAAGAGCTTTGAGCGGTAAAGTGACGGGTTGATGTTCTCCCAGGTGTATAAGAGGAAGCAGAAGCCAGCGGTGGACAGACTGTGTGTGGGAATTCCACGTGGAGAGGTAGAACATGAGAGATTCAGATGTCCTCAAGACACGATGTTTTATTACTTTACACCTGTGATATTAAATATGATGTTTCTCTCTCTCTGTAGTGTTTTGGACTGCTTGGAGTGAATGGTGCTGGAAAAACGACTACCTTCAAGATGCTCACTGGAGATTCGGTCATCACGAGCGGAGAGGCTTATTTAGCTGGCAAGAGGTAAGCTAAGCAAAAATTACACACTGTGTGTGTGCTGCTGTTGTAGTAAAGTCATGAACGATGGGGTGATTTGCAGCCGCACTACAATCAGAGCTGCTGTTCTAGATAATTAATCAACACCTTCTGACCATAATGTAGAATTCGACAGCATGCTGTGGTGTAATGTCATTTCTAATACATAATTGCTTTTTGTACAATCACTGATTATAAACTCTGCTTCAGCGTGCTGACGGAGATCGATGAGGTCCATCAGAACATGGGCTACTGTCCTCAGTTTGATGCCATAAACGACCTGCTGACTGGCCGAGAGCACCTGGAGTTCTACGCCATTCTGCGTGGTGTGCCAGAAAAAGAAGTGTGTGAGGTTAGTAGTCCACTAGAGCT
Source organism: Notoglanidium maculatum (assembly GCA_030068355.1). Classification (NCBI taxonomy): domain Eukaryota; kingdom Metazoa; phylum Chordata; class Actinopteri; order Siluriformes; family Auchenoglanididae; genus Notoglanidium; species Notoglanidium maculatum. The sequence goes on along the minus strand of JAQQZX010000013.1, from coordinate 12,202,989 downwards.
GGGCGACATTTGATAATGTCTGTTACAAATATGCAGTACGTGAGGTCATTGTCTGTAGAACATCATGCAGTGTTTATGTAATCCATCTCTCGTACCTGGTGCTGTTTGCAGGTAGCAGAGTGGGGAATCCGTAAACTGGGTCTGATGAAATACGTGGACAAATCAGCAGGAAGTTACAGCGGAGGAAACATGCGCAAACTCTCCACAGCCATGGCTCTGATTGGCGGCCCCCCTGTGGTCTTCCTGGTGAGTGGAAACCAGACACGAGTCTTATTCACTGGTATAAGCAAAAAATAAATCATGCCATCATGGCTTCATCACACGAATCTTCCGAGATCTGAGAGAGCACAGTGTTCCAACTCAGGATGAGGGGATGGAGGTCATTTCCCAGCTTCCAGGAGTCAGACAATACCCCTCTGCCCTGCGTGTTGCCCCCTCACATGCCCGTTTGTCCCTCTCTAACTCCCCACACAGGGTTTTCAGGACAGGTTTCTAAAGTCCTGATGATGGACAGAACCACAGTGAGACACACAGTGACCCGGTTTTTGTGTTTTTTTGGGAATTCATGTGTTTCTCTGTTGTTGTTTTGGAACAGGACGAACCCACAACTGGTATGGACCCCAAAGCACGACGTGCTCTGTGGAACTGTATCCTCAGCATCATCAAAGAGGGACGTTCTGTCGTTCTCACCTCACACAGGTACTATATGGACTTCCTGGAAAAAAAACTAGAAGGAACCCTTCTTTATTAAAGAGTATGCAACATGTACTGTTAGAGAAAAGGTTAAGTCTGGAACCATCAAGGGTATGGGTTTGTCTCTCTGAGGGAATGCTGAATGGTTCTAGTACAAAACACTACAAAAGAAGGCTTCCCTTCTCTTATCCTTTAGAATGCTAGAACCTTTTCTAGAATCTTTTTGTCTAAGATTGTACATTGTACATGTTTGAAAGTTGTTTATAAATAAATGAACGTTGGACGGTTATGGGTTCTCAGCTTCCTAAAGGCTACTTGGAACAGTAACACTCCAACACTTGAAACACTGTTATTGGGTTCTACAATGAAACCTTTAGGTCCCTAAGAAGGACAAATCTAAGTACATTATAAGGTTCTGAACTGGACCTTTTTATTAACAGTAAATGTAACCCTTTATTTTAATGCATTAATGGAGGTTCTAACACTGTCTTTATTCATCATGTTTTTTAGTATGGAGGAGTGTGAGGCTCTGTGCACTCGCATGGCCATCATGGTCAATGGCAGGTTCCGTTGCCTGGGCAGTGTTCAGCATCTAAAGAACAGGTAGGAACCCAGGAGAGCTTTTATAGTCAGTAATCAAGATCATGGAGAAATGGTTCTAGCATCTTTATTCTGTCCAGTCAGTAATGTTTCTGTAACATGCTCACTGTATGTTCTTCATGTGTAGCTCCTACAGAACAGCATTTGATCAGTGTTCTCTGTTCAGGTTTGGCGATGGCTACACGATCATCCTGCGCGTGGCAGGTTCCGAGCCTCGTCTGGAGCCGGTGATGGAACTGATCGAGCGCGAGTTACCCGGCAGCACTCTGAAGGAGAAACACAGGAACATGCTGCAGTACCAGCTTCCATCATCGCTCTCCTCACTGGCTCGGATCTTCAGCATCCTGTCCAAGAACAAAGAGCAGCTCCACATCGAGGACTACTCCGTCTCACAGACCACACTAGACCAAGTAAGAAAGTAGATGGTTTCTGAGTGAAACCCATTTAGAAAATCTAAGAGAACCTTTAATTGCACTTTTATTTCAGTTATATTTTCAAATGACAAATTTTATACTTTAATATTCACGATTCTATAAGAAAGTCAAAGACGTTAAGTGTTCTTCAGTTTCTTCATCTGGGAAGAATCCTTAAAGGCACCATGTAGAACCTTATTATATTTGGCTTTCGAATTTACAAAATTTTTAACTAGATCCCTGTTAAAGAGCCAGAATTGTTTTTAACCCTTCAGGAACATTTTTCTTTGAGATGAACACTGAGCTGGATTTTAAGCTTACAATTCAATTTTTTTTAATTGAATAAACTCTCTTAAAGGTCAAATCTACAACTCTAAACTGTTATTTAGACCTTTAAATATTCTATGTAGACTCAGACCCCTCCAACAGTGAGAAAGGGTTCTAAGTAGAACATGTTTGGAAGCTAGAAGGCCTAAATTATCCAATTATTGATGAACACTTTCGATGTATTTTCTCCATCTATTCTGTAATTCATTATGTTTTAGAGTTAATTATAATATTCAGCATGTCTCTCTTCAGGTATTTGTAAATTTCGCCAAGGACCAAAGTGATGAGGACCACGTCAAAGACATTTCCGTAAACAAGAGCGATGCTGTGGTGGACTTTTCACAACTGGACGCTTTCCTCAAGGATGCTAAAGCGCTGGAGACGGTGGTGTGATCCGTCAGAACCCACACCAGCGGACGGATGATCTGAGATCCGTTTTTAAAGACTCTAGTTTCATTTTTAATATATTTTTAGTAATTTTTGTTAAGTTTTCAGTGGTGTGTGTGCCCAGAAGAGGGCGCTGGACCTCAGACACACTACTGAAACTAAACTCAATGCAAATCAATGCAAAGACAAAAATCCACTGCGATGCATACGAGGTCGAGCCTGGTGCCGCTTCTCCCAATCGCAACATTAATGTGTGTGAAAAAAACTTGAAGCTTGAACAGTATTTTTACAAAGTACTTTGTAGGGTTCTACATGGTTCCACACAGACACTGCCAGTAAGACGCATGATTCAGGGTCGAAGGTCATCTCTCTTTCCAGCGCAGGACACAGCCACTCCCGGCAGTTTGGGATCTCACATTTTGCATCAGATATGTTCTCAAAGTACAATTATTTTACTTTGTTTAGCTGTAACAGGATGTTCAGACACAAGCTTCTCGAGCACAGAGAACGTCTGACGTGTGTAGGTGTCGCATGCTTTACAAACGAGCTGCACAGAGAACCGACGTGTTCTTTAAAGCATGTTCTTTAGAGATGTGGATTCTGGTGTCACATGACTGGTTCAGATTTCGCAAAGAATTGTAGATAAAAGCTATAAAAAAAAAAACAAGACGAGAGAAAGTTCAAAGATACGTAAATATTGTATAAATATCATGGTGCATTTTGTGCCAAACTGAGATCCTGTCAGAAAGTGAACTTTGTGGAGTTTGTTGGATATTTTACACCATTGTAGACTGCACGTGCTGTGGACGGTGATGTTCATGCAGTAATGTTCAACACGTGTGTGTTTCTTGACTTTAATTCCGAGTTTAAATCTAAACATTTCTGTACCAGGCCGTGTCTCATGTTTCAAGTGCAATCTGTACAAAAGTCACGTGAAATTTTTACATTTAGGATAAAACTCAGGATTTTATTCTTTCTACATTTCATCAACTTTTTGCACCCTTCCACTTTGAATTCCTCGTGCATCAGTGATCCTGGAAAACCTGATGGATATTTCAGGCCATTTGTTTCCAGCCTGAAGTTAAAGCTGTGACCAAAAGTGCCACCAACACGTATTTGGTGCTCCATGGTTAAATTCCGTTATAGCAAAATTCCCTTATATGAAATTAAATGATATTAAAAAGATTTATGGAATAAATCTAAATTTATGGAATTATATTAAGAGAGAAGTAACCTGTTTATTGGTCCAACATGGAAGCACTTTATAACAGTCTCTGCTGAACTGTAGGCTTTTGTTTTGTTTTTTGTCGTGGACATTTACACTTTTTATTTTTAAATTTCCTAAACAGGACGCTCTTTGTTTAACAGAAGATTAAAACGTCTCACCTTGCTCATTTTGTGTTAAATTATGTGTTTACACTTTAAGTATTAAAATCTATATTATGTTATGTCTTTTCTGTACTTATATCTGAATAAAACATTTTGTCATTATACTGTATTTGGATTTATTATAGGAAAATGCCATTAATCTTATTGTACCATTTTAATACCCTAATGTCGGAATATACCCCAATATACCCTAACATACACCAATATACCCCAATACAGTGCATCCAGAAAGTATTCACAGCGCATCACTTTTTCCACATTTTGTTATGTTACAGCCTTATTCCAAAATG
>JAQQZX010000013.1:12186145-12196577 GCA_030068355.1 Notoglanidium maculatum | reverse complement strand
GATATATTTAACTGAAATTTTTTATCGTCACAACCAACAATTTATACAGGAAAATCATGAAGATTAACAAGGTTGCCCAAACTTTCACATCCCACTGTAAATCATACATATAAACATATAAAATGTATAAAATGTTAAACCTGCCATAGTACTCTTCATTTTACACACTTTAAACACTTTACAAACATTTATAAGTTAGTTACTTTAATTAATCAAAACAAAAAAGTTACACTGATGTCTCTTTTTTAAAAATATAATTTGTTCCAATTTATTTAAATAATTCACAAAGTTTAAGCAGTAAAACAGCAAACCGACGGTACATCACTGCAGATTAAACTTCTACACTTTACTGTCACACCAATAAAAACATAATAAAATGTATTTTTATTCTTCTATAATTATAATATAATTATAACTTCAATAAAACCATACTATAAGGTGTATACTATAATTTGTGTATTTACAGCTGTGAGGTATTTCACTATACAGAGGTGTAAGATGTTATGAAAGTGTTATGTAAACTTTGTAAGCACACTTTATATAAATACATAAATTATATCACAGCAAATAGTATAAATTCACAGATGTCACAAAAGTTTGTCCATATTTGTCTAAAGAATCTGTACAGGATAAGCGTCTCTGACTCCAGGGCTGATCAGAGGATGCAGTGCTGTTTTGTTTTTGGGTTCCACATTAGTGAAAGTGTGGATGTGTGATTCTGTATTAATATTATAAAATGACAGTGTGTGTTTATCACAGTCTAAAAACACTCCCACTGCTGTGAGCTCTTTATCATCATCTGGGTGTGAAATCAGTCCTGCCTGACCTCTGATATAAAATCCTTTTTCTTTTTCATAACAGAGAACCCAAAAGTCATTCTGTGGTGTTAACGGGATGTTGAACTTCCTCTCAGCTGCATCACTCGCTACACCAACGAGCCAGGAGAGCTTATTTACTGTATGTGACTCTCTCACTTTCACCTCCCAGTAATGTTTACCAGACATAAACTTCTCTTTACACAGAGTGAAGATTTTGTCCCCATCAAAATTGTTACTATCCCAGGTCTGCTTTGGAAGAATGCACTTTACTTCCTTTCCCTCATGTTTAAGAAACTCTGGAGTTTCAACTGGATCGATGGTGATGTTCACTGCCAAAATAAATAAGATGTTTTAAAATTATTATTTTACACTTCACATTTACAGGAGTACAGTAAAGTAAAACTGAATTTATTTCTTACCTTTAAAATTTTTTATTTGGTCCAAATCTGTTGGAAAAATCACAAGTAGCAAAATTAAGCACAGCAATAATATGCATTATTTGTACAATATGTATTGTATTGTATTGTATTGAATTGCTCCTGTCTGGTTAAAATTTTAGCATCTATAGTTTAGATCCTGACAATATGAGACCGATTAACTGATTAACCAACTGATTAATATAACATCATTAAACTGTTCAATTTTAAAATTAAACTTCTATATACTATATATGTCTTTTTATCTACTGTTGCTTAAATCTTTGCAGGAATTGTAAATGGCTTATAAATGGCATTAATATTAATATGCAGTGTTCATGCCAGCTGTGTGGTCCGACAGCGCCCTCCTTTGGCCTGTCCGGTTTTTATTTTGAAGGGCTCTGTTTCCCTTTAGCGTGTTCCGCTTCCTGTTTGTTTCTTTCCAAATCCTTTTTCACTCGTGCTCACGCTTCGGCAAGACTTCGAACTTCGATGCTTATATCGAGCTACAAAGCGTGTTAGCAAGGAGGGCTCACATCTGAAATACATAAAATAGCGCCCTTGGAAAGCAGAATGAGGTATGGTAATATTGATTGTATATGTATTATTTATTAGATTGTGTGATTTATGTGATACAATTGGTATGTTCCTTACTTGTGTCCTAATAGCTTAAAAGGCATATTGCACTTAATGTTCTGGTATTAGTTTGGTACAGTGATTCATATTTGTTTTGAACATTATTAATATGTAAACATGATTCATGTGTGAATTATTTGTGAGACTGCAAAAAGTGTTTTGTATTCCTTCTGTTTATGTTGTAGTTTTCACGGTGTTCATGGTGTTTGAGGTGTTCGTGGTGTTCATGATGTTCATCACGCTCATCTAAAGAAAATAAACTACACCCGTTTGAAACTCCCTGCGTCTCGCTTATTCAATCCGAGGGTCCGCTACAGTAATATTTAATCACAGTGTTTCTCTGATAGAAGACTCTTTGGGGCAAACGCACTCCAGCTGCCAGTTCAATCATCACCACTGGTTACATGCATGAAAAGTCTAAATTAGTCCTGGAGATAAGAGATTCTGCAGGCCCACTAATGAGAAATGCTCATGTCCCTTTCTGAACAGGCCAGAAGTGGCGGGCAAAATGGAGGTCATCAAGTCCATTATAAAACTGGAGGAGGAGATCTTCAGTAGGGTGCAAGTCAGACAAGCAGGGGATAAACGCCACACCTCTGGTCCAAGGCCTCAAAAATGGAATGAAAGAATGAAGAATGAAAGTCATGGGCATGGAAGAGGTGACAAGGGCAGAGTGTGAGCAATACAGAATCAGGGCTGTTTCTCATGGTGGACAGGAAAGCTGGACCACAAGGGAGGGAATTCTCAACAGATTGCTCAGCTGGGCCAACATGTGGAAGATCCCACAAGTCAGACTCAGGTTCCTCCCTAGGGTGACCTGCAAAACTCTGCCATGCCCCAGAAACCTCCATCAGTGGTTTGGCAATGAGGAAAGCTGCCCCTTTCTGCAACACAATCAGAGATAGCCTACAACATATGATGTCAGGGTGTAAGACGGTGCTGACAGAGGAGCGCTACAGATGGTGGCATGGAAGGTCTGAGGAAGCTGGCTGAAGTTTTGTAAACCTGCAGGCAAGCCATAGCCCACAGCTGAAAAACACCTCATCTAGGTCAACATGCCTGGACATGCAACATACTTCCATCAGTTAAGAATTGGAACATGATGGTTGACTTTACATTTACATTTATGTCATTTGGCAGATGCCCTTATCCAGAGCGACATACATGCATCTTATTATTTTTATACAAGTGAGCAGTGAAGGTCAAGGATTTGAACTCACGACTTTCCGATCACTAGTCCCACATCTTAACCACTGAGCTACCACAGACCCCAGTCTGACATCAGTAAAGCAGTTCCATTTTCCTCCTGAGAAAACCACTACACCACTCTGGCCAGACATAGTGCTTTGGTCTGTTGTTGCCAAGATTCTACTCACTGAGCTCACCATTCCTTGGGCATACAGGAATGCCCAATAGAGTAAAAGGGCAAAGTACTTGGAACTTGATGCTGAATGCAGGGATGCAGCTGGCTGGACTATTATCAATTACTATGTGGAAGTAGGATGTGGGGGCTTCATCAGCACAGCAAACCGCATGGCTGCTAGGGCAAATTGCTGAAGATCATCAAAAGCCCTTGCTGAGGATGCAGAGAAGGGCAGCTTCTGGCTATGGCTGAGGAGGAAGGATAAGAATTGAGGGTGCATCCAATAAGAATGGGCATCTGCAGGGGTGGCAGGGAAACGTCTGTGCCACCAGAAGATGTTCCAGGGATAAAGAAATGAAACATCAATGAGGACTGATCCCCAGCTGAAGGCCATGCAGCTACTCCATGGAGCTGAAGGAGGTATGATATGCAGAAATGTCTAGCAGGAAATTACATCCACCTGTACAATCTAATTTAACTGCAGATTTGAGATTTTTTTTAAAATCACATCCTAAGTTTATTTCAGTGTATCAGTTAAATACACCATTTGTAAAATATATGAATATGAGTGTATTATACTGACATTTCTATGTTAGTTCATTGATCTGCTGTACACCACATTTACCTGAAGTTGGTGGTAATTTCAGCCAGGTGTCTGGAAACAGAGAGACAATGTGTTATACAGAAACATTTAATATCTTCTAATAAATTGCTAATCAGGTTTGTGTCTGAAGTGTACAGATGACAAGATGTGACCAACCTCCATCCACAGTGTGATGATCTGTATCTACAGCTGAAGCTTCTTTCTTATCCTTATTCTCCACACAGTTCTCATACAAAGGGTTCCTTTCTGACGCAGTTCCTGATGTTTCACATGTGAGCAAATTGTTTTCTTTAACTCTTGTCCTCTTTCTCCTGAGGTCAAGCAGAACTAAAACATAGAGAAAACCATTGTGTATGAGGCTATACGAGATTTTATCAGTCAGATGTCCAACCTTTCTAAAGAATCACATTTACAACTTCAGTCTTCTGCTTTGTTTATTGTTCATGTAGCCCATATTCAGTGTCCTACCTTTTCTATGCCGCACCAAACACAATGTAGATCCAGTGATGCACAGGAGCAAAAGGATGAGAGTCACAGTGAAAGATACTTTCCATGACTCTAGAAACAATTATAAGCCTGATTATGTTCTGGTTTGGCAAGTGAGATAATTTAGCATAGTTTGCTGCACTGCTAACATGATTACATCTCTCACTATTACCAAAGATGCAGTGATGCCCTGAAACCCCACAAATACATTTCAAATTACCAACATGAAATCTCTCTATATGTCACACTTCATATCCATAGCAAGTTGTTTGACAATTTAGTTGTGCAAGCTCTTTTACCTGACCCTCTGCATGTACTCTGATCAGTTCTCTGGTTCAATTGCATGTTCCCTGACCTGCTAGCGTGCCTGCTTGCCTAATTCTCTCATCTGCCAGTAAGGAAGTTCCAGTAAACCGATTGGTATTAAAGTTTCCTGACCCACTGGCTATGGTTGAATTATTGATTGATTTATTGATTTAGTTTGATTGACATACCAAATGTTATTCTGAATCACATTGATAAGTACATATGTATTAATATGTAGGTATTCACTGGAATGTATTGTAATATGTAAGCACACTGAAATATTATCACTTGAATCTATGCACACTTTACATTTAACTGCACTGAAGTATTTGAGACGTTTTCACTTGAATGTATTGTATTATACTTGGGCACACTGAAATGTTCAGATTGAATTGTACTACAGCTTATTTTATGCATGGTTACATTATTTTTAAGCATTATTTTTAAACATTTGAATAAATATGTTAACTTTTTATTTTTTATTAACCATTGGAAGGATTCTGAAAAATCTTAGAGAGTGTCTGTATTGGAAAGTAGGCCACACCTGTGGGCAGGCCTATGACACCTGCTGGATGTTTGCCACCTATAAAGTTGGACCCAGGAGATTTGATGAAAGGTGGAGTCAGATACAGTAGGAGAATAGTAAATATTGGTGGCAGGCAGCTAGGAGGTGTGAATTAAAAAAGGGGTTTGTCATCATGTTGGTATAAAAAGGGTAGTTCAGAATCATTGTACAGGCTCATCTTTTTTGTTTCAGCCTCAGTTTGTTACTCTGGACTAATAAAGTTAACTTTTCTGCAACTTCAACCTTTTTTGTCTCCACCTGAGTGATTTAAGGTTTATTCTCCATGACATGGCTTGCAAGTTTCCTAACCTTATGTGTAACATGCTTTACAGCATTTCAAATCATGTCAGGTACCTGACCTGTGGGTGTACACCACTGACCTACTGGTAGACAGATAACCTGGCAGCATGCTTTCCTGATATTCAGTGGATCAGAAAACTTGAACAGCAACCCTCCAGCAGGTGAGGTACCTGACACTATGGTTTATTTTTATATGTTCTTTGAATAGTTTGCTGATCATCTAATGAGACTTTTTTTTTTTTAAAGATGTTTGGAAATGGCCTAAAAAAGAAATACCATGTTGAGCACATATACACTTGTGTGCTGCATTCTATTACTGCTGCAGTATGCTACAAGAGCATTTAAAAGGTAATATAATATCAGTGGTTCTTTTTATTAAAGACACATCTTCATCTTCTGTGTAAAACACCTGTGTCTCCTGTAGGAATGTGTGGAATTAATCTGCTTTCTTTTCTCTCCTGATCAGACAAACCCACAGAGCAGGAGATCCACTCAGACTCAGAGGGAGACACAATCAGCCACGAGCTCACATCTACTAACCCTTCAGGATCTGAGAATAAACGTGAGATCATTTTGGTTTCTCTTCTTTTTAGTGATTTATTGTTCATGTAATGTTAATGTACATGAGTATATCTTACTTTTGGTGAATTTGTCTTTGCTGAGATGTTTCAGATCTCTCCCATCTTTATCTGTCCAGGTGATTGATGGCTCAGGTAGCCAACCATGTGACTGACATGTGAATTTTATCTGCTCTCCTCCTGCTTCATTTATGGAGAGAACAGGAGTGGATCCCACCGCTGACAGAGAGAGTGTGTGTAAATTTCCACAGTTAGAACCACCATGAAATTTTCATTGGTAAAATTAATTAATGTATTAAACATTACCTCTCACTCTGAGGGACACTGTGGCCTTCTCATACCAGTTATCACTGATCACATGGCACACGTAGTCTCCTCTATCTGCTATTGTCAGGTTCTCCAGTTTCAGAGAGACGTCTCCTTTCTCCAGTTCTCCTGACAGGAACACTCTGCCCTGGTACTGAACATCTACAGCACTCTTCTGGAGCTGTGCATTCTTGTAGGACGACACTGGGGTGTCATACATATTGGGACGGTACCAGCGCACTTCCAGGGGCCGAGCATCCATGTTGTTAGAGAGAGCACAGTGCAGAGACACAGAGGAACCGAGGAGCCCTGAGACCGGAGACTGAACCTTCAATGAAAATAATCCTGGAGGAAAGAGAGTTTGGGCAGTTGAATAAATATATCATGATGACAACTTTAAGTAAGAAATAAAAATCACACTCACCAGAAGAGGTTTGGTGACTGAGAGATGGAAGAAGAAACAACCAAACCCATCTCAGTTCCAGATCTGTCCTTTTGTGTTTGAAGTGATGTGATTTATCCACTTAAAGTCAAATCCAATTAAATCAATTAAAATTGAGTTGTTCTTTGAGTTTTGTACATTCATATTGTAAATTTAACTGGATATTGGAGCATTTCACTATTATATACCCACTTATGAAGTTTCAATTGCACAAAATATTTAGAAATGAAGTGTTATGAAATGTTTTGTTTTAAATACCAAAACTGTATTCTGCTAATCCCACTGTTTTACAGACACAAAACCTGATACTACTAATGTTTAAAAACTCATGTTCTTTAACACACACATCTAAAGTAACCATACATGCAAACCTAGATCATTTATCACTTGCATACAGAATTTCATCTGCGTGACATAAGCATAACAATAAAAGCCACTTGACCTGATTGTCAAGAATAATTTTTTTATATGTTAAATGATGTAATTAATGCAGTGTGATGTGGCACAAGAGGGGTGTGATAGTTCATTACACACTCACACATGAAGGGTAAACTGCACAAACTGTTTAGAATATGAGCTTTATGATTTACATGCCAAAACTGCGTCCTTGTATTGTGATACACAAAATTGATACTTCCAATGTTGAAAACTCTTGACTTTTTTAGCATGTAAAGGCAACATCTGAAAATGACAGACCATGTCACTGAATAAAAAAAAATTGACAGATGCATATTTACACGGCACATAAATGTGGTTTTGATTCTACTGCACTTTACCTGAACAGGAAAGATTAGCTGTTTGTGCATGCAGTCACTGAGCATAATGAAATTCACATGTCAAAAGGTTTCCTTTCTCTTGTAGTTTTATTTAGAATCATGACACTGATGTGTATATCGTTTAAAGACACACGTGACCATTAATTTAACAGTAATTATTTATATAGTAAATACAATTATTGAGCATGAAATATTTGTATTTCCTGTGGCTCTAATAAACAATGAAGAAGAGAAAAACTGCAAAGCTCTTACCTGAAATCATAGCATAGAGGGAAAAAAACTTTGTTTAGAAAATTAGGTTAAAATAAGTGAGTAAAATTAGTAAGACTAAGCTCACTCAGAACCTAAACACTGTAATGAACTTTAACATCTAGCAATCCCATGTGAAGTCACATGCAGGCACAAAGCTAGGAAAATATTAACTTAGACCTGCTTCATATGGACATGTAGGGATTTTAGGCTGCAGTTTTAACCGATCTGAATTTTCCTCCAATAATAAGATCGGATTAAAGATCGGATATTAATGATTGTGTCACGGTGTTTATGGTGAGAAACTGCCTTGTCTTTCACATTTTCCTTACTGTTGGATAACATAACTGTAAATGAATGATGTTTACACTACAGCACTGTTTAATTCTTATTCTTCAGAAGGTGTTGATTAGTTTCCTATCGATCACCTCTGACTATTAGAATATCACTGATTGGACAAGGAATCTTAAAGCATGATGCCTGGGTCACTTTTATTCATCACAAATAAACATGTTTGAATATCAGTCACAGTATTACAATCTTATTTAAATGACCATGGCACTAAATAACTGGACCTCACACATTTACAACAGTATTTATGATCATATACAATATATATGACAAATATTTGTCATTTGGATAGTCAAGTTTAAAAACAGCAGAAATTCAGTACAACATCTGTACAGACTTTCACCTAAAATACCTCACAGCATGCTGTTAATGTGTTGTTCTCAAATACATTCTTTATTTCTGACTCTTCCTCAGAAAATTCTCACAATATTTAATTTTTAAAACAGCTGGTTGACTTTAATTCAGTTAATAATATTCACTGCATCATCTGTAAAGCATGTGCTCATGTTTTCTCTTGAAATCATGCACCAAATTTAATCTTCTGTTCACCAGCATGTTTTGTCCCTTAGATGTTATACCAACACTACTGTAAAAATGATCATAAATATGAACAATATAAATAATTTTTATAGCAACCGACTTATGAACTACGATCACATTTTTGTAATGTTTTTATTTCACCATGATGACGTCTTCAATTCTGACCTGGGTGCCTCTGCCGGGAGGTTAAGTGCTTTCAGCAAGATGAAATCACACACAGAAACGGTTGCTACTCTGAAGTTAACATGTCAGCATAGTTTTCATGGCTGTCAGTCGAAGTGCTTGGAGGCGGAGCCTGTGTCAGAATACAGGCCGTATTTAGTGGGAGGAGGAGGACTTGATTTGGCACCATTTATCTCACTGTGGTTCAGAGACTTGGTGCTCTTGCGGTTGGCATTGCGAGGGTCATCACCCAGGACGCTGGTGTCGACGCGGGATAGCGTGCACATGCTGCTGCGATTACGTAGGTGGAGTCGCGCTGTACGCAGTTCCAACTCATCATAACTCGATACATGGATGAAAGGACACCAACGGAAAGCCCTTTTGAAGCCTGCTCTGAACCTGCAGGACCACAGGAGATAATCTGTACACTGCATGGGGGTTTAAATGTCAGAAATTCAAAAAACATTTGTGTATTGATTAAAATAAGGAACTTCATGTGTGTTCTCATTGCCCAGAGATGAGATGCTCGGGTGTTGGGTTTGTTACTGTGGATTCTGATTTTTACTATGATTAAACTACCTTAACCTGACAGATTTAACAGATTCTTCTAACAATCTCTGTCATTGTGAATGTGTTCTGAGAAAGGTTCCCAAATGGTTCCTAAAAAAGTTCAAAAGATTCTATAGAAACAAAACCCTATAGAGTTTTGCATGAAAGTCCTTTGATGGTTCCCCGGGGTTCTAGATTTTACCTTTTCTCCACAGTGTGTATTCCTATATGTGCTTTTCTGAGTGTCATATTTAATTTGCACACATTTCAGAAAGTTAGTGAATTTAAGTGTTTGGCGCCCACTGCTGCCTGTGAGGTGAATTACAACTGCAATGAACTGTTGAACAAGCCCCACCCCTTTTCCCACGTTGGCCTTCCCTCCATGTTAAAATGTGAATGCTTCCTGATTTGCATTTTAAGGAAACAGCGGGGATAAATAGCTCTCAGCAGCCTAATTTAACAGCGGTAGTAATATCCACAGAGTATCCAAGGTTTGATTATAGCCTTTATTACTACTGCTGTGGGAACACTTTCAGACTGCCCCAATGTGTGTGTGTGTGTGTGCGCGTGCAGGCTTGGGGAGTAGCGGGATACATGGAACAGCGTTACGCAATTAGGATATTAAAAAAGGTAACAGTATTCCGTTATAGTTACAGAAAAGAAGAAAAAAACTTACAGAAACATTTAGTAAAAACGTGGCTTATTTACAGAATTACAGTTTTATGGAATGCATAAGGGCTGCAGCAACTAATGAACAAAATCATTAAAAATGGATAATACAAATAATTGCCAATAATGTCATTATTAGTTGAACTGCGTTATGAAACACATTGCGCACGCTCTGCGTGACTTCATAAACACACGTTAGAGTGAACTGGAGCGCAGAAACATCAGCAGGACTTTCTCTGTGGTATGAAACTCTTTACAGTACACTACCCTGCTGGCCTCATGGCATAACCTGTGTTTTAATGTGAGTAATATTATC
>JAQQZX010000013.1:12151805-12164677 GCA_030068355.1 Notoglanidium maculatum | reverse complement strand
GCAAAGTCCACATACTGATGGAATTTCGGGAGCACTGACTTGAGATTTGCATGGTTGAAATCTCCGGCAACAATAAATAGTCCATCGGGGTATATATATATAAAATTCATTCCTCATGCCTCAGTCTCCAATTCTCTGCTGCTGAGAATTTATGCTGCCACTATGCTTCATCATAGGCATGGTCTTTTTGTTTCATTTGACCATCTTTTTCCTTTTAAAGTTCATTTAAAGTGCCTGCCATATGTATTTTACTCAAGAGTGGCTTCTAACTATCCACTCTATCATATATACCTTATTGATGATGTATTTCTTAGCGTGTTGTATTTCTAGGAAGTTCTGCAATTTTTGCTGAAAACTTCCGTAGCTGAATTAAGAGAGGCCATTGGGTTCTTGGTAACCTCCTTGATCAAGGTATTTCTAGTCATGTACTGTTTGGAAGGACAGTCAGCTCTGGGAAGAGTCCCGGTGGTTCCATACTACTTTTCCATATGTCACAATGAGGGAACACTCCTGTGAACATCCAAAGCTTTAAAAAAGGGGTTTATACCCCAGCCAGATCTACTGCCCAGCACAATTTGATTGTGAAGGTCTACATAGAGTTCCGTAGATTTTCAGGCTTGGTTTTTGGTCTGAAATTCACTGGGAATTGTAGGACGATATATACACAAATGTGTGCCTTTTTAAATCATGTCCAGTCAATGGAATTTGCTACAGGTAGTTCTACAGGCATCTCAATAAAATCAAAGCTGGTTAATTTTTCCTTCAATCAATTCAAATCATCATAAATTTGTATGGTCAAACAGTCATGTAATGGTCACATTACACATTTGAATCACCACTATTTATCTCTGCCAAGATTCTGCTTTATGTCAAATATCACTGTTCAAGGATAGCAGCAGGCTAAACTTTTTAAGAAGACAATAGTGTTTAATAATTCAATTCAATATTGTCAAATGTGTAGTGAATATTTTGTGTTGTTGTCATACCTTCCGCCACAGGGTGGCTTCAGAGCAGCCACACCTTCTAACAGGCCATACCGGTCATGTGAGGATCAGAATGACTTTGTCAAAATGTCTGTAGGGAAAGTACATTATTGCCTTATTCAGATTTGTTAGAGAGACATTTACACATCATGTAGAGAGATCTTCACTGCAGCCCCACCTTCAAACAGGTTGTGCAGGAATGTGAAGAGGGGAAATACCTTGTCAAAATGTCAGGAAAAAACAGTATCGACTTATTAAGATCATTTAGAGATATTTTCAATAATTTTGTGATCTCCACCACAACCACACCTTCAAACTGGTCCTGCAGCTCAGGTTCCTGTCTGAGTTCCATCCCCCAATTTTGAAAGCTGTACAAAAGCTTTTACCAGAAGAGAAGTCTCACAAGAGGAAACTCACATTTTAAAAATGTTTGAAGTTATTTTAGAACTACTGCATAGTTTAGGTTGGATTTGGGAAATGGTTAGAGTTAAATCAAAAGACAGCACAGGGAAGTACATAGTTAGCATGCTAACTATATTAAATTATATATTACATCACAGGATTTTAAAATCCATAATACCATAAAGTTCCAGTTTCTTGATTGTCAATAGTTGTAGACTGCTGTAATTTTTAAGAATTTATACCATTGTAAGGTGAGCTTAATGGGAACAGTTCCTAAAAAAAACATTGTCAGTTTTACATCAACAAGAAAAAAGTATCATTTAATAGACACGATCAATTATCAATAATGTTTGTTCATATTAATGCACAAACCTGATGTATAACTTAGATTGTTACAAAAATAGTGTACTTAAAATCTCATATTTTTTAATCAAAAATTACTGCTTATCCAGATGAAAAAAATTGCTGCTTCTGTAGATAAAATCCAAACCATTATACAGAGGCAAAAATAGGCAACAGTTCAATAGGCAAGGCAAACAGGTGTGTTAGAGGCAACAGCAAGAACCAAAGTCAAAGGTAACAAAACAAAATCACAACCAGAGCAACATGAACATGAACAAAAGGCTTTTTATGAACTGGCATATGGAGTCACAGGAGTGTCATAAAAATAAATAAATAGATAGATAAATAAACAAATAAATAAAATATTGCCTTTAATTATTGCTATTTCTATTCCTGTATTGCTTTTGCTATTCCCATTTTTTGGGAAGCGGATTTGTGCAGTGTGAATGCGGATGTGGTTTGAATTGGGAAGAGAGACATCATGGAAGAAACAGAGCAAGAGTTAAGGAGAGGCATCCAACAAGTTCTTTTAGTATTTAAGGCCAATTTATCCTTCTGCATCCAAACTACACAGTAACCTGACATTCACATCTCCAAAATGCAACTGTGCCTTGTAGTGACGCAGAGTGCAGCAACTGCCTGTGAGCATGCATGCCATGTTTATTTTTGCCATGACAATTGCATGATCTCTGGTAGCTCATGCGACTCTCATTTCGTTTCTTCGTTTTATAAGCAAGAAATACATTTTTGAACTGTTGTATATTTTTTCACATACCAACTGCACATTAGTATCTGTTTCTCTATCTCTCTCTCTCGCTCTCTCTCTCTCTCTCTCTCTCTCACACACACACACACACACACACACATAGATAGGCCTATGTATGAACAAAAAAATTACTCCTCCAATTTAATTTTTTTTGTTGTAGTGAAAATGTTTTTTTTTCCTTCTGTCATCATAAACATGTCTTAGAGTTAAAAACACTTCAGAAATGCTTCCAGTGAGAATTCCCTTGATTTATAATTAATCAAGCAAGCTGTCTTTCTCCCCAAAATATACCCATGCTATTTTCTGTTTTTTATTTCTACAGCACGCAGAAGTCACATTGCTCTTCTTCTATGTAGAGCATTAGTAGAACATGCTCAAGTCTATGTCACTAAAAAACTCCCGTCAGAGCAGGGTTCATGTGTGCAGGAACTGACCACTCTGCCTGTTGTGTTGAGCCCCTCTACCAGTAATAATGTGTGTTGCGATGGCATTGGACAGTTCGGCATCTACAAAAGCACAGTCAAGCAATTTGTTTATACGTTCTGCATATGTATAGTACACTCGCCAAATAATCAACTTATTAAGGTTCCAAATGTAGACAAAGCATTGGAGTTGATTTGCTGCTTTGGAGTAAAGCACTCACTGATTGGACACTGATCTTTGTCCTGTCTTCTTCAGGATAGGTAGCAAAGATATAGTGAACAGAAACTTATGTCCTACCTACAGTACAGTATATGGTTGAAGGCACTGTTGTCAACAGAGACAGATTAGAGGCTAAAGGCTAGAGAAGTGGGTTTGGGACCAAAAGATTGCTGGCTCGATTCCATGGACCGGCAGGAAAAATGTGTGGGTGGGGGGAGTGAATGAACATCACTTTCCCTTCCCTCTGCATCCACAGCTGAAGTGCCCTTGAGCAAGGCACCTAACCCCAACTGCTCCTCTGGTTGTAGCATAGAGCTGCCCACTGCTCCAGGTATGTGTGCACTTCTCACTTGTGTCTTCACTGCTTGGACGAGTTAAATGCAGAGGAAAAATTTATACCTTGCTTGGTTTATGGTATGCATAAATTATTATTATAAATGTATATGTAGTAATTTGTACAGATTGTATAAGGCATATTTATAAATTAAAATCTCAAGTGGACTACTTATGCTACTATAAGTATTTAAAAAATAAGTACTTTAAGCAATTTAAAAAAATTTGTACTATCAAAATTGATAGTCTATACATCAAGAATACTGGGCATGAGGTGGAAATACATCCTGGATGGGACACTAGTCCATTAGAATAGTCCATTCAGACTTTAGTGTAGACTTTAGCAGCTCTTTGGTGTAATCGAATCTCCATCCATCCATCCATTATCTATACCTTGTTATCCGTCTGGGTCGCAGGGGAAGCTGGAGCCAATCTCAGCAGACACGGGGAGAGAGGCGGGGTACACCCTAGGCAGGTCGCCAGTCCACCACAGGGCCAACACAGACAAACCACACATGCTCGCATTCACACCCATGGGCAATTTAGAGTAGCCAGTTGACCTAATCTGCATGTCTTTGGACTGTGGGAGGAAACCGGAGACTACGAGATAACCGAATCTCATAGTCGAGAAAACTGGAGGAAATTCAGATACACAGGTATATGAATGCCTGACCCTTCAACTAAGGTGGTCCAGTGTGTCTGAGTGACTACTGGCTCATGCAGGACAAACAATATGCTCATCCAGAATGACAAAATAATACTAATGATAAAAAAGTTTACTGTTTTTGTTATGGAAATATATGCCTTAGCCAATGAGAAACAATTGTTCATTTCTATAAAATGAAATGAAATATAAAATAAGTATATAGAGTAAGATATCCAGAAACAGTACAATTTTCCTACTCAGTTCACAAGGAGCTCTATTTCTTTAGAATATATGAAAAGAAAAATAGCAAGTAAATAATTAAACTTAATTTATAATAATAATAATGATAATAATAATAATAATAATAATCAATAGTATATTAGTATAAAAATAATAGTAATAATCTTAGAGTTAATGAGTTAATTTTTGTACTTTGTAATTTGTTCACAGAATAAATACATATATATTAAAAAAAAGAAATGAATGAATTGTATTTTAGATCGCTGATGACCACTGACGTTGGTGTCGCTGATGAACACATGGTGCTGA
The DNA here is from genome assembly GCA_030068355.1 of Notoglanidium maculatum. NCBI lineage: Eukaryota > Metazoa > Chordata > Actinopteri > Siluriformes > Auchenoglanididae > Notoglanidium > Notoglanidium maculatum. The sequence continues at coordinate 12,160,014 of JAQQZX010000013.1, read as the reverse complement.
AGACATTTGGGAGGAATTTTACAGTTTGAAGCTGGAGCCAGAGAGTAAATCGTGGTGAAATCCAGGAAGGACATAGCAATATCTACTTTCACAAGGAGATGCTTAACATTTGGAAAAATTAACTTTGAATTTATGCGCTGTTAATAGAAAACTTCAGCCATCTGACAAGAGTGCCAAGCCCTCCTCTTTAACCCATTCCACTGCATGCTGCACCCCAGGGAAGCTGAAGATTCCTTCAATTCTGCCTAATCTGACTGTTCCAAGCTGACCCTGACTGACTGTTAAAGCAAATGGAAAACAGCAGACAATGATATTAGTACCATAACTGCTTATTATGGTTAAACACTGAGCTATGGGAGAACATTCCTGAGTCTGTAATTAACACCTATTAGTTCCACTCCCTTCCCTTTATCTCACGTGAGCTCATCTGCACTCACAGGGCACCTCACTTTCTGTTACTGTAAATGGAAAATGCTTTGATTTCATTAATGGGAAAAAAACTGATCAATGTATGTTTGAATTTTGACCTAAAAAGTTTACATAGGCCAACATAATGCTAATGGTGATTATAATTACAATAAAAGCTGGCCTGAAGATGGTCTGAATTCTTTGTTGGTGCAGTGTTGTGCCAAATGCTGACTGTCATGTCATCTGCCTCACATGTTCTCAACAGAAACAACAGAAATCTTGAGTAAATGTGCAGCATTGGTGTGCCCCTCTGAAGCACTTCCCAACTGTACAGCTGATAATACTATTACTCCCTCCTGTATGATCCTTAAAACTGAAATGGTGAAAAAAATATTTTCCTTTCATTTTTTTTAGGCTAACGGTTTTTAAGATTAAGATAAAAGATAAAAGTCTGACATGTATGGGAAAATGCAAATGCAAAAATATTTAAAGGTGCAAAATCATTTGCAAAATCAGACATGAACAAAATTAGCTCAAGTGTAAGACCATCAGTCAGTAGTAAAAAAAAAAGTCACAACAAAACAGAGTTTTAAGTCTGTTAGTGCAGGTTGGGATGCTTTTGTAGCGCTTCCCTGATGGCAGTAAAACAAATCTCCTATGGCCTGGATGGTTTATATTCTCTATTATTATATTTACTTTCTTGGAGCATCAGCTTGAGTTGATCTTATCTAGATCTGACAGCTGTACTCCTATGATGCATTGTGCTGTCTTCACTACATGCTACATCCCTCCTGTCAGCAGCAATGCAGCTATTGTACCAATCAGTCAGGCAGGACATCAGTATACTCTCAGTGCTGACAAGACAAGCATTGTGTCTCACTTTGCCATTGTCTTCTTGAGACTCACACATTCCCACATTCAAGGTGTCCAATGTCCTTATTATCGCAATAAAGAAAATTAAAAACTCTGTATTGGAATAAGATGGACTAGCCTGCTGCCACTGAGTGACTTTTCCTATTCTTGCTAGCACGCTTGTTATCTTTCCTCCCTCAGGCTTTCAGATATTGTTTAGTGAAAGATGACACTAGGGTGGGGTGTCAGTGTACAGTGTGAACATTGGAACAGAAGATCCTCTGAGAGGATTAACATTATATAATTTGCTATCTCTTTCTTGATTTTATTTTCATGTTTTTCTTATCCTGCATTAAATAATTAAACCAAAAGGCAGGAACATCATTTAATAGTAATGTAGTTTTTCATGTGGTAAGTGTACATAAGCGCCCAATCTGTGATTGGCTCCCAGGCCCTTTTCACATCATGGGTTTGGCAGTATTATGATACATTCATTGTTACTTCCTCTTAAAATCGCATTTACTTTTTCTAGATTTTTCACTGTAATACTTCCACTGAGCTGAAAACACTTCACATCTGCTACCTGTGGACACAGGTGAGGAATTACTTTATTTTCTTTGTAGTCACATTATGTAGAATAACGAAAGAAGATAAAAAAGTTTATCAGTCTCTTATAGACAATTTGTTTGTCCATTGAAGTATTCACTCACTTTATATATAATGCAAGATGTTTTATTATATCATAGATAATTGCTTTAAATATACAAAATATATGGTTATTGACATATAATGTGGTATTAGGTATAAGTAGGTATGGTAATTATAGTTATCCTTTATTACTTGTTTAATTTATAATTATATGTTTAAATATAAATAGGTAAAAATAAATTATTTATAATTCTTTATATTTTTAATTTTTAATAATTTTCATTTTCATTTAATTTAATTTTCATTTCATTTCAATTATATTTATAATATAATGTTAATATCCGGGTGCTCCGGTTTCCTCCCACAGTTCAAAGACATGCAGATTAGGTCAACTGCCTACTCTAAAAATTGCCCATAGGTGTGAATGCGAGCGTGTGTGGTTGTTTGTCTGTGTTGGCCCTGTACTGGATTGGCGACCTGCACAGGGTGTACCCCGCCTCTTGCTCAAAACAACTGCTGGGATTGGCTCCAGCTTCCCCTGCGAGATAATGGATGGATGGATATAATGTTAATATTTTGTTACATGGGCATTGATTAAACTGACCTTTGACATCTTTTCTTAGGCTGAAAGAATATTTCAAGTAATTAACTTTTTTACCATAAATTTTTTTCTATCTATCTATCTATCTATCTATCTGTCTGTCTGTCTGTCTGTCTGTCTGTCTGTCTGTCTGTCTAATCCAGTGTTTAACTGTAGTGTTCCTAAATGATTAGACTGAACTGATTTCTGGTTTCATCTCTTACGCAGAAGACATGTAATTTGAAATTACAATTTGTATAAATACTTCTTTCTTTTTTTATTTTAGGTTATAAACAACACAATGAACTGGAGGCTGGTACTGTCTGTTTTGTGCATGATTGGTAATTTTTCTCATTTTGATATTTTTCCTCAAATGTCTTTCTGGCTGTAAATACACTCTGACACCATTCCATACCAATATGAAATACATAACATGACACTAATAATTAATAATATTGTCCCTTTAAACTTCATTTAAAATAGTCTTTTTTTAGTATGGAGAACATTGGAAGAGACTCATCTTAATCAGAGACATTGCTTGTTTTAAGAAGTGAATTTTGTTGTAGGTAAATTTATGACCAACGGTTAATATGAGCTGCTTCAACTTCAAGTGCTTCAAGTCCTATTTAGTTTAACAAAAGTATTGTCATTATTTCATTCAACAACTTTAAATACTGAATAAAAATCATGATAAAATTGCTTACTGTACTTATCTGGCATTTTAAGATTCTTGAAAAGAGATCGTTCTGGAGCCGTTTCTTGTTCTTGTAGACTTTTTTTTTTTTTTTTTTTGAGGTTTTGAGCATGATCTGAACTTTTTTTTTGCTGAAATTCTTGGTGACAGATTTCTGCTGTGATTCTTCCATCTTATTTCCCCTCTAATGGGTTGGATTGCCAGGAACTTTGATTGTAATCATAGCATCATTGTACTTTATTCATTCTGGAGATGTTTCAGACTGATGCTATTGCCATATTTACAGTATTTGTAGTTTCAGTTGTGTGCCTACTGTGTTAATTATTGTCAGTTTGTTTCATTTTTTTTAGGAGGTATGTTCAGCTTGCCAGCTACACAAGTTTCTACATTTTGTTTAAGTTACCTCCTTGTGCTTTAACTCACTAAACTATCTGGAGAGGTCTGATGTTACTGCCAACATTCGGCACCACTGAGATACAACAAATTGTGGCATTTAAATGAGCTTGCTATTTTTAATAGGCTGTCTTTACATTTGCAATCAATAGATGTCGTTTCTGTCTTACAGCTGCAAGTGCTACGGCAAACATTTCAAGTAATCAGATTGCAGTGAATACTTCTTTAACTAACACAACTTCAACCAGATCTACAAAAACCTCTTCAATGTACACTTCTGAAGTAGCTGCAGTATTCAACTTGGTCTTTTACATCAAGGGAACCTTTGATGCAGCACTGACCAATACCAGCTCTCCAAAGTTTAAAGCAAAAGCTGCAAGTATCCGTGAACAGGTGAGGTTTTATTGATAATGCTGCCAGTTACAATTTACTTGATTCTTCTAAACAAGGGTATTTTGCCCCTGAAATGTGTGACCTTCTCTTGTCTGATTTTTAATGGAAGTAAGTTATATGAATATTGTAAAGTTAATTAGAACTGGCACACCTTGTGGGACAATTATATATGAATCTGAACATGTCTTCATGCATTTTTAAAATTTATTTCATGCTTATTATTTTTTTTAAATTCTGTGTAATCATAAAAGTACCAAACTGAATAGGCAATCAATTTGAGGTCAGTTTTAATGAACAAATTAATTGACTAATACAATTTTTTTTTCAGCTTGAACCAGTTTTCAGCCACATCTTCAGAAATTTCATCCGTATAGTAATTCATGATTTCAGGTGAGAAATAATGTATGAAAACATTACTCTGAATATTTGTTTTTCTTTACTTTTGATTATTCAGAATTTCAACTTGTATTTAACTATGAATATTTCTTTTTTTTCTTTTTCTAGGAATGAGTCAATTTTTACAAATTCCAGCCTTGAATTTAATTCTCATGGCACTATCCCATCTAACTCTAGAATACAAAATGCCCTTATTAAAGTGACTACCACAAACTCAAGAATGAAGATTATTTCAAATTCTATAAAGGTCTCCAGGGTTCCAGGTCAGAATACACTTTTGAGAAAATTGCAATTTAATAACTGACTGGTACATGTGGATATTCTAATTCCAATTTAACCTCTCATTCAACAGTGACAAACCCTTCTTCAACAAAAATGACTTCAACCACATGTATAAATGCCTCTTCAGCAAACACTCCTGGAGTAGCTGCAGTATTCAACTTGATCTTCAGCATCAATGAAACCTTTGATGCATCACTGGCCAATATCAGCTCTCCACAGTTTGCATCAAAAGCTGCAAGTACCCGTATAGAGGTGAGGTTTTATTGATAATGCTGTCAGCTACAATTTAATTAATTTTTCTAAACAAGAGGATTTTCCCACCTGAACAGTCCTATTGCCACATAAGACAAGTCACAGTATCCTTAACTTTTCTCAGTGTGGCTTACTGTAAAACCAGTATATGTTTTGGACACTTGTCTGTTTTTTTTGTTTGTTTGTTTGTTTGTTTTTTGTTTCAGTGAAACTGTGAAAAGTGAAAACTAGGAAAACTGTGAAGTTAATTACAAATAGCATACCATCCAGAGCAATTATATATGAGAAAACTTATAAATGTTTATTTATTCATTCTCTATTATTTAATTCTGTATAGTCCTAAAAGTGATAAACCAAACAGTCAATCTATTTGGTCAGTCTTTATGAACAAATTAATTGATTAAAATGATATTTTTTTCCCAGCTTTAACCACTTTAGCCAAACTGAATAGCCAATCAATTTGAGATCAGTTTTAAGGAGCAAATTGATTAATTTTTTTCAGTTTGAAGCAATTTGCAGGCACTTCTTCATAAACTTCATCCAGATGGTAATTCATGGTTTCAGGTGAGAAATAATATATGAAAACATTACTCTGAATATTTGTTTTTATTTACTTTGATGATGCAAAATTTCAACTTGTATTTAACTACGGGTGTGGTGTTTTTTAGCAATGGGTCAATTGTCACAAATTCCAGCCTTGAATTTAGTGCCAATGGTACCATCCCATCTACCTCTACAGTACTAAATGCTCTTGTTAATGCAACTACCACCAACTCAAGCTTGAACATTATTCCAAATTCTGTAAATGTCTCCCAGGTTCCAGGTCAGTATTCAGTTTTAAGGATATTGCATTTTAATAACTGATTGGTACATGTGGATATTCTAACTCTAATTTAAACTTTAATTCAACAGTGACAAACACTTCTTCAAACACCTCTTCAGCAAACACCAATCAAACAAACAAAACTTTGACAAACACCTCTCCAATAAACAAAACTTCAACAAACACCTCTCCAACAAACACAACTTTAACCAACACAACTTCAACAAACACCTCTCCAACAAACACAATTTCAACAAGCACTTCTTCAACAAACATGTCTCCAACAAACACAACATTAACCAACACAACTTCAACAAACACAACTTCAACTAACACCTCTCGAACAAACACAACTTCAACTAACACTTCAACAAACACCTCTCCAACAAACACTACTTCAACAAACATTTCTTCAACAAACACCTCTCCAACAAACACCTCTCCAACAAACACAACTTCAACAAACAACTCTCCAACAACCACCTCTTCAACAAACACAACTTTAACCAACACAACTTCGACAAACACCTCTCAAGCAAACACAACTTCAACATACACCTCTCCAACAAGCACAATTTCAACTAACACTTCAATAAACACCTCTCGAACAAACACATCTTCAACTAACACTTCTTCAACAAACACCTCTCGAACAAACATCTCTTCAACAAACACAACTTCAACTAACCCAACTTCAACAAACACCTCTCTAATAAACACCTCTTCAACAAACACAACTTTAACCAACACAACTTCAGCAAACACTTCTCCAACAAACACAACTTTAACTAACATAACTTCAACAAACACCTCTCGAACAAACACCTCTCCAACAAACACAACTTCAACTAACACAACTTCGACTAATACTTCTTCAACAAACACCTCTCGAACAGACACCTCTTCAACAAACACAATTTCAACTAACACTTCAATAAACACAACTCGAACAAACACAACTTCAACTAACACTTCTTCAACAAACACCTCTCCAACAAACACCTCTCCAACAAACACCTCTCCAACAAACACAACTTCAACTAACCCAACTTCAACAAACACCTCTCTAACAAACATAACTTCAACTAATACTTCTTCAGCAAACACCTCTCCAACAAACACTACTTCAACTAATACTTCTCCAACAAACACAATTTCAACAAACACTTCATCAAACACCTCTCCAACAAACACAACTTCAACAAACACCTCTCTAACAAACACAACTTCAACTAACCCAACTTCAACAAACACCTCTCTAACAATCACTTCTTCAACAAACACAACTTTAACCAACACAACTTCAGCAAACACCTCTCCAACAAACACAACTTCAACTAACATAACTTCAACAAACACCTCTCGAACAAACACCTCTTCAACAAACACAACTTCAACTAATACTTCTTCAAAAAACACCTCTGCAACAAACACAATTTCAACAAACACTTCTTCAACAAACACCTCTCCAACAAACACCTCTTCAACAAACACAACTTCAACTAGCACTTCAACAAACACCTCTCCAACAAACACAATTTCAATTAACAATTTTTCAACAAGCACAATTTCAACAAACACCTCTCCAACAAACACAATTTCAACTAATACTTCTTCAAAAAACACCTCATCAACAAACACCTCTGCAACAAACACAATTTCAACAAACACTTCTTCAACAAACATCTCTCGAACAAACACCTCTCTAACAAACACAACTTTAACCAACACAACTTTAACAAACACCTCTCCAACAAACACAACTTCAACTAACATAACTTCAACAAACACCTCTCGAACAAACACCTCTTCAACGAACACAACTTCAACTAATACTTCTTCAAAAAACACCTCATCAACAAACACCTCTGCAACAAACACAATTTCAACAAGCACTTCTTCAACAAACATCTCTCTAACAAACACCTCTTCAACAAACACAACTTTAACCAACACAACTTCAGCAAACACCTCTTCAACAAACGCAACTTCAACTAACATAACTTCAACAAATACCTCTCAAACAAACACTTCTTCAACAAACACCTCTCCAACAAACACAATTTCGACTAACCCAACTTCAACAAACACCTCTCTAACAAACACCTCTTCAACAAACACAACTTTAACCAACACAACTTCAGCAAACACCTCTTCAACAAACACAACTTCAACTAACATAACTTCAACAAATACCTCACGAACAAACACCTCTTCAACAAACACAACTTTAACCAACACAACTTCAGCAAACACCTCTTCAACAAACACAACTTTAACCAACACAACTTCAGCAAACACCTCTCCAACAAACACAACTTCAACTAACATAACTTCAACAAATACGTCTCGAACAAACACCTCTTCAACAAACACAACTTTAACCAACACAACTTCAGCAAACACCTCTCCAACAAACACAACTTTAACCAACACAACTTCAGCAAACACCTCTCCAACAAACACAACTTCAACTAACATAACTTCA
>JAQQZX010000013.1:12104431-12121828 GCA_030068355.1 Notoglanidium maculatum | reverse complement strand
GTGTGTGTGTGTGTGTGTGTGTGTGTGTGTGTGTGTGTGTGTGTTCTGAGGCGTGTGCTCTGTTTCTGCCCTTCACGACGCGGTTGTGCCGCATCTTTAACGCGACACATCAATCACGGAGATGCGCTTCTCCCATTGGTCGAGTGGACTCATCCTAGCCCCGCCCCTAATCTCAGAGGCAGGCTGCTTTTTTAGTCATTTTTATCCTCATCAAAAAATACAAAAAATATTTAACAGATTACATACTGACTTCAACAATTCTTGTGTCTTAGTGTAAAACACTATACAGAAACAGGGACAAAAATAAATAATAAACAAAAATAATTTTATTCACATTGCAATCAGTACAGTCAGGATTGTGACCAGGAATAAATTTTACAAATTAATTTTCACAAATAATTCCAATGAGCAAAAATGAGATAAAACAGATGGTAAAATAGTGAAGTTTCTAATAACTGTATATATATAAAATGTGTTATCAGAACAAGACACACAGAGAGAGAGAGAGAGAGAGAGTGAGAGGTCTCCTGTAACAAAAATTAATTTCCAAATTTTCCAAATAATTTACAGAAAAAAGGGATATGGGGTGCATCAATACTGAGACTGAGACTGATACTGATACAGGTATCAGTGCGATATCACACTCACTTACTCAGGAACTTGCTTGATACCTAACAACAGCGATACTTTGTGACAAAATAACAGCAGTGTGATCAAATTTTACAGTTAATGACTGAAGCAAAACAGACTATAAACTGTGATTTGTGAAAAAGTCAAGAGGAGCATTTTCCTACAATTCACACCTAATAAAATACCTTGATCAAGTTTAATCATTGGGTTTAATAGTATGTGTGAGGATGGCTGACCTGAACACATTATAAATTAGTGCAAGGTGACATGAATTACGTACACACAAAGGAACTTGTGAGCGTGGTGCGCAGAAACTGTTACAGGTGAGCAAGCGCATCAGTTCTGCAAGCACAGATACACAGAGACACACCTACTGCCTTTCCTCTGCATGCAATCAATGCCAACACCATAACATCTTAAACATAAAACTCAGCATCACAAGCAGCACACGCTGGCTAGGCGAGAAACAATGATCTACATACAACGCAAGGTGAGGACTGTGCTCAGTTAGCAGGTAGTTTTTGATGTTTGGTTGCTATCGGTCATTAACAATGAAGGATTCTGGTGCAATAAAAACAATAAAAACGCATTTTACACACAGCTGTATAGGAACGAAGCAAAACCCACTCTTCTCTCCTGAAGCCTTAAGCAATCCAAGCTAACTAATGTAGCTAGCTAACACGCTTCATTTAAAATCAACTTCCAACTCATTTTGGTGTCACACGTGGTATTGGCGAGTACCGAAAATCATGAAAATTAGCAGGAGATAATATGTCAATCAGTAATTTTCACTCAGATGGCCTGATAGGACAAATGACAAGTGGAGCCTCGTTTTGGCCAGATTTGTTAGTGCAGGGACTGAAACAAGGATATAAAGTCTCAGTAAAAAAGTAGACATTAGTAAAAATAAGTGCCATGGTGTCAGCATTATAAAAAGACACTTGTCCTTTTTCATAGTCTACGTAAACCCCGACCTTTTGAGGTTTGGGGTTCAGGTAAATGGGCATCAATGGATTTGTACGGAAGGCGTATTCATGCTTGTCTCGCAGACTCAGGAGCCAGTAGCCATTAGCCGGATTGACTGAGATCTTCCCCTTGCGGTTGATCGAGTGATTGACCACTCCCAGGTCCCAGTCTGTCTTCTCACCCACGTGGACCTCCCAGTAGTGGCGGCCTGAGCTGAAACCCTGGCAGCCGAGCACACAGACTACACGGTCGAAGCGTACGGGCGTGTCCATCACGGCGTGATAGCGGTCACTGCAGTACACCTGCTTGCAGTCCTCAGAGATCATCAGTCTAGGGTGGGCGGAGTCTCGATCCAGGGTAACGTCCACTGAGGGAGGAGCAATGGCCATGGTTACATATGTGAGGAACAAAACACAACAGGGTGTGCTGTTATAGAAAAATAATCCACAGCGGAACAGTGAAATATGGCCTGATGTGAAGTTGATTAGTTTCCTATAACAGCAAGTCCCGAAGTGTGTTATTCCTCTTATACCACAGGGACAATCTGTAATTTATTAATGAACAGAAGACTGTTTGAATCTCTCAATTAAAACTGTTCTTTTGTTTGCAGTTCAGCACAGATGTTTATAGCAGCATATAATCATAATTACTGAAACTGATTAAATTCTGAAAGTTCCCCTAAAGCATTTTATTCAATCACAGTCATAACGAAATATGATTAAAAAAAAAAAATTTTTTTTTTTAAGTTTTTTAAATAAAATAGAAAACAAATAAGTAAACAAAATACAGGAACGTCCACAAGGGGACAGTAGAGTTCAAATATGAGGGGTTAATCTGGAGGATCTGGAATTTGTACAAAGTGACAAAGAAGAACTGAGGAGAAAAACTCACACACGTAGTCCTGCATTTTCCAAAGTCCTACAGTTGAAAGCACACACACACACACACACACACAATGTGCTCAATGTTATCTATCTCATGTAGTGCTGCTCAGGTAATAAGACTATTTTCATACAGAAAAGAAAAATGTCACCAAGTTTTGTTTCTACCCCAAAGAGCAAAACATATGAAACTTACGTGGTTGTTGTTTTACAGGTGATTCCATCACAGAATGTAAACCTGTAAAACACACACACACACACACACACACACACACACACACACACACACAGTGTAATAAACATTCTGACTACAAATAACAGAAATAGTTTTCATTCTTTCCTGAGTGAAGCAGAGGGAGAAACAGCAAAGTGAAGCATTTAAACTTATAAATGCAATAAAACCAAATCACAGCATCACAAATACATTCAAACATGTGAGCTCTACACTTCCAGAATTAAAGGTACCAAAGTGTTTTCCAGTGCTGCTGGTGTGAACCCATTAAGGGCACATGTTTCCTGTACCTTTAATGTGTATCTTTAAGGTGCAGATGATGTAGCTTTATTTAGTTTTTAGGCTTACAGTCCTTACAGGCCCATCAGTGTTCTCTAAAACCCACTGATGTATTTTTAAAGGTAAGAAATTCATAATAAAGATACATAACGTGTATTCTTACTCGTACCATCCCAGCGACAAGGGGAAGTAGCGTTTAGTACTTTTATTACAAACTTGTACTAAAAAATGTATATTTCGGCTCATTAAACTCCAAGCACTCGTTTCCTATCATAGACTGTACATTACACTTCTGCTTAATTTATATAGAAATGAATTATCATTTTAATATCAGTGGAAATATTTTTGGTCATGCTTGGCATATTACACTCTTAAATGTCCTGACAGTGAAAGATAATTCTTTAATATTTAATAACACAAATGGAATATAATTAAAGATGAATAAATATGGCCAGGGGTTTCCTTTGTAAACTGATGGATGAGGTGTTACTGAGCTCGCGCCGCGGAGCTTTCGTCAGTCTGACTGCTTATGTTTTGTCAGCAACTCATGAGCAGCTTTTAATGCAGTGCGAAATTCCCTGAATCTTAGACACTTACAAGCTACAATAATGTTTTTATCTTCACTAATGGACTCCTGACTGCATACTCGCCCAGAGTAAACCGTTTGTCTTCATCCTGTCTGTGACTGTGAGACTAAGAGAGGGCTTTCACTATGAGCTCTGTTTCCATGCACACAGAGATGTGATGTAGAACTGAAGTGTTAATGAGAACAGAATAAAAGTATAGAAAACCTGAAACATGCTACACCTTTAGGCTCTTCTTATTTATGTCTGATATGTAACTGGCTATAACTCAATTTTCTCGCTTGTGCTGTTGTTGATTTTCTGCGACATTCAAAATCTATCTGTGACATTTTTGAAGCCATTTGACTTTAAAATTAATCTAAAATTAACTAAAAATATCTCCTCTGTCCTGAAGATGTTGAAAAACTTACAGTTCCAGCTTTACCTCTGACTGTTCCATAGCACTCACACTGGAGACTCCTTCCGTAAACAACCGGGTTTTTATTGTGATTTTTCACAAAATAAAAGCGATATTTTAGATATTTCAGCAAATCACAGCTGTAAAAGGTCTGTGTTTCCACTGGGTGATGTTATGGGATTAATGCTGGGTTTTCTTCTCTTGTGATCGCTCTTACAGTGCGTGCTTTGTTTTTTCAACAGGTAGCATTTCGATGCATACTTCATGTCCTGTGCCTTAAATGCAAAAAAGTGTTTGCATTTTTTTTTAATATGTGTACTTCCATCACTCATTTATTAGTTCGCAATTTCAAATCAGGTTAATGGAAACACGGCGGGAGTTAGCCTACACAGACATCTTACAGAAAACTTCACCATTACAACCATTACACACATTTTTCTAGCACTTTTCAGTGCAGCGCTGCCCTGCAGATCCCTGTGAATGAGCCCTGACTACAGACATCATAACAGAATGAGGACATTAATATAAACCTTCAACACCTTCTGACCAAGCAGAAATCAGCTGCTTATAAATTAAAATTAGTGACTGTAGAAATATTAACCAGTTGAGTTTAATCAGTTTTATTTAAAAGACACTGAGAGCCAGTTTGTTTGGCCATGACCTAACCACACCTCTAGATTATGTAATAATTTGAACCCCACCTCTTTTTACAGTCACACCTCCACGATTATGATTATGATGATTATGTTATGATAATATAGAGAGCACCTAGCCCTATGGCATAATGGAATTAGTGGTGTGTGTTTACAGCTCTGCGGCAGCTTCTTCAGCTCGTCCTGGATTTTATCCACCATTTGAGTGACATTTTTAAGGACCATTCCGGCCGTGGGGTCAGGGGTCAAGGTCACTTCTGTCCAGCTCTTCATTTGAGAACCAGTAGAGAGGGATGGATACGTCTGCAAGCAGAGCGTGAGAAAGAAAGGACTGATATTGTACATTGTACAAAATTATGTTTTTGAATTCCTTTGTATTCAGATCTGCCAGTCTGAGTCTAACTGGATCATTACAGGGTAATGACTGGATCATTACAGGGTAATGACTGAGAATGATCATTTTAATATTTTTTTATGTATCTTTACATTTGTTCTGGTAATACGATCATGATGGTGGTTGTTTTCTGACCTTGAAGAAGCTGAAGTGGTCGTTGATCTGAGAGAGCTGAGACAGCGTGCTGCTCCTCTTCCTCAGTTCGGTGATCTCCATCTGAAGGTCCCGGATGAGGGCCTGTGAACGAAGTTCTGCAGCAGCACGACCCACCTCCACTACCTCCAACACCTCGGCCTGAGAACTCTCCAAGGAACTGATCAAGGCACGGAATATGCTCACTGTGATCTCCACCTCCTGGTGTGCGTTGGCCTTAAGAGAGAAACACATGGACGTTTTCCAGTGGTGAGGTGTTGGTGCTGCATCAGGGAGAACCACTCAGTCTACAACTTTTAATGATTCTGCAGTTGGTGCTTCTGGGGAAAAGTTCTATGTAAACCCTATAACAATATTATTACTGTTTATTAGCATGCTCCCAATAACTTTTAACTATCTAAAGACGATCTACCCTTAAAGCCTTTTCTTCTAAGAGTGTACATAATCAGAGAGAGTGAGAGTTTCCTTACAACTGCATAAAAACAGAAAATTCTGCATATCTTTGTACAATCAACAACTTTGCTTAAGTTGATAAATTCATGTTTTTCTTAGTTATAGCTGCATGTTATATGTGTAACACAGGATTAACCCAAGCATTAGCAATATTTTTGCTATTTAGTTGTTGTTTTTCTCCCACATCACTGATTCATGATTGAGAATATTTCATTTTTCTTTTTTTCAGCAATGATCTTCAAAACAGTGTTTGCAGGTTAAATGTTGCTGTTGAACTGACTGGTCAGAAGGTGTTGATTAATTTTCTACAGCGGTTCTGACAGCAGTGCAGCTGCAAATCCCAGATTTGTATTAATGTGCTCGTTCTATATCTTATGGTTTCTATAGTAACAGCTCGTCCACATAAGGATTGTGCTTAGATACATACTTGAATGTCGACGAGTGACATTTGTATTTCCTCAATCTTCTTCTCTCTGTCTGTGATTAAACTCTGCACCTCTGCTTCCAAGGTCCCCAACTGAGACTGAGCACAGAAACACATCACAGTCAGAAATCAACAGTATTTGCATTTAAACTACCCACATATACACGCTCACCTTCTTAACGTACATCTGCCGCCGGGCCGACACCACCGAGTGGCCATAATGGTCGCCCTCAGCACACATAGCGCACACACACGTCTGGTCGTTTTTGCAGAACATATCCAGGCTAAGTTCATGCTTGCTACACTGCGGTCCGGTTGAGCTCGCTGGACCGAACCCACTGGCGCTGAACCTCCTCTTGCTGGCTTCATATGGTGGCGGTTGGGAAGACGGCAACGACGCTTCCAACAAATTCCCGCTGGACGATGCCCTTTGGAACCTGCTCTTCATTTCCATCAGCAGTCCTCCGGGCAGCTCTCCAGGTCGAGGTGACCCACTGATATTCTTCTCCAAGATGCGAGGAGACTGAGAACTTGCAGCTTGGGAACCGGCAGGGATCGCAGGGCTTACAGTGGTTTCAGCCATGCGCTTGAACTGCTCTGTGATCTCCTTTAGTGTGTGATTGATGTGGAGCTCTGGACGCTTGCGGAAGCTTTCCTTGCACAGCGGACAGAGGCAGGCCTTGCCTCGGCCATCCCAGTACGATGTGATGCAGGACAGGCAGAAGCTGTGGCCACATGGCGTAGAGACGGGGTTGGTGAAGACATCCAGACAAATGGAGCAGGAGAACTGCTCCTCAGACAGGAAGTCCACAGGAATGGACATGGTATGGATGGACATCAACTGAAGAAGAAAGGAAGAGCTAAACTTGATGTCTGTAAGGTTTGTCTAATGTCTAATATTGCTAAATCAAGGCAGATGACAGACTTAATTCAGGCAGGATCAATACAATACTGCAAGCTGCTAAATTATTACACAGACTTTGTTACAATGAACATGACTTTAGAGACAAAACTCCTACAACATCCATCTTGTGTAGTTCGTGTTGAGCTCTTGTGGGTGCAGATGGAAACAGCAGCCTTTTAATTCCAAATATAATGAGCAGTTATCCATTAATAAATAATATCATCACGATGCATGAGTTCAGAAATAGTTAAGTGTCAAACAAAAGCACAACTTTTGCTACCTTGCTAGATTGTTAAATTTCATTTACATTTATTTGCAAGACTTTTTATTGAAATAATCTTTTACTTAACTCCATGTATGTATATTACGCAATGACTGAAAGAGATTTCTTTTTTATATAAACAGGAAAAGTAATTAAATATAACTGCACTGGAGTCCAGATCCACAATAAATTTTTCTCTCATTATAGAGTAGTGCTACAAAAGGTCTTTGATGATGTTGCATAAATCAATTTAATATTCTTTTTTTTTTTAGGTCAAGCATACTCTGTGAAGACATTAAAAAAAAAAAAAAATAAAATAATAATAATAATAATAATAATAATAATAATAGTTGTCTAAAGTTTTTAAACTTAAAAGGAAGGATGCTCATGTTGTTTTCCTGTTGTGTGCAATGCTCAGGATGTGCCCATCTGCTGAAACCCCACTATCACCCCCCCCACCCCCCGCCACACTGCAGCCCCATCACCCCCCACCCCCATTTAATTCATGTTAAAATCCATAAAGATTTACAGATCCATCACTAATCTGACTGATTTTTCTTATGTTAAACAACATGAAGTCAGGCATTTTAAAAGTTCCTTCACAGAGTTTCTGCTTTAAAAACAACATTTCCTTCCAAAAGGAATTTAAACAAATTTAAACTTTAAAGACTTTTTGTATTTTTCCATCATAACCTCTATGGTGAATATTCTAAAGGTGTAATGAGAAAAATCAAAAGAGCGCTAAACAATTATATAGTTATAGAGAGACTGGAAAACACACCCAGGCACTTTGGACCTTTAAATGTATAACAGTTAAAACAGAAAAAAAGATTTAAGGTTCTGGCATATCCATTTCAGGTTTTCTGAAGTAAAAATTAATTTTAAAAAAGTGCAACCTAGTGAAGGTAAAGATTCTTAAAATACAATGAAGTCGTGACTGGGGCATCTAGATGGAAAGGTCTTCATCATGATATTATAAATGGGAGCAGAGACAGATATTACGTTTATGTCGCTGTGCTATTTCATGTTTCACCAACTCTATATCAGAATCTGCAGTTTTATTTTCTTAGTTATATTTGAATAAATAAGAGGGAGAATGTGGAAGCATATGAAGACAGAAGTGTGTTTCTGCTCTATTTACTGTGGAATGAAGCTCAACCTGCTCAATCTGTACAAACGAGTGGCTTAGACACAGATACACAGTTATACAGCCTGTCATGGACACGAGTGTAGATTGTAGATCAGTGCCTGAAGAACGATTTCACCTCATGGATTTTAGTATAATAAAATAATAATAATAATAATAACAAGAAGAAGAAGAAGAAGAAGAAAAAGAAGAAGAAGAAGTAGAAGAAGAAATAAATAGGTGCTGATCTTTAATCGTTAAGTGTAATATTTTTTTCAGCTTTAGAAGTGGTGAGGGTGAGCTTACCTTCACTGCTGCTCCTCTTTAGTGCTCTTTAGACGCATACACTGTGTAGAATTTCTAATAGAAATTTCCTATTAGAACTTTCTATTCAATTTTTCGTGGTTTAAGAAATTGCACTCTCGCGCTAACTCTCTCACACTCTTCCTTTTCCCTTTGCTGACGGTTAAAAAAAACCTTAGTAATGAACTTATGAGGGCGGGTGTGACTGCATACCTCCACACACACACACATAGACACACACACACAAACACACACACATATGATCACCAGCCCAACAGGTTAAACAGGTATAACCATTCATAAATACTTTAAAAACAGCTCCCTCTTGCTCTCTCTCCCTCTCTCTCTCTCTCTCTCTCTCTCTCTTTCTCTCGCTCTCATCTCATCTTGTCATCTGTTAGTTTTATAAACATGTAAATGTTAGTAAATGGAGGTCACACACACACACACACACACACACACACACACACACACACACACACACACACACACACAGAGTGTGTCGTAGCACCCTGCTGTTCTGGATGTGCACCTGATAATTACTGACCCAGTGAACGAGTCCCATTTTCGTGCCGATGTAAAGCATTTTTGCTCCTCAAATCACTGCATCTCTAACTTATTTGGCCATTAACTAATTATTTCATTATTTCCTGTCTGCACTCAGTTGCTGTATAAATATTGCTATGGAGGATTTTTGTTAACATTTATGAAACCTGTAACTTCAGGACTGAGGAGTTACTTTGTGGTTCCTTACATGAAATACATTTTTTTAAAAAGAGCTTCTGTAAAGATACAAATATATTTGTAAATAATTTTTACCAGGTTTCTGTAAGCTGTAATCTGATTATTAGTTTAATTTTTTTAAAGTTGTCTTTATTCTTAAGTATTTTAAAATTCATCACAAGTCTCACAAGTCTAAATCGAGTTAGAGATCATATCA
This sequence comes from Notoglanidium maculatum, assembly GCA_030068355.1. Lineage (NCBI taxonomy): Eukaryota > Metazoa > Chordata > Actinopteri > Siluriformes > Auchenoglanididae > Notoglanidium > Notoglanidium maculatum. Next base: position 12,112,247 of record JAQQZX010000013.1, on the reverse strand, counting down.
ATTCTTCCTCTTCAGCTGTTGATCCCAGGTCACATTTCAGTCTTCAGATGTTTGTGTGAATGCCATGGGTGAGGCGGTGCTGCGTTCTGATTGGCTGTTCAGGGTCCATTCTTTTACACAGCAGATCTCAGGTGGAAGTTCAAAAAAGTCCACAATATAATATAAAAAAACAAAAACAAGGTGTCATAAAATCAGCTACGGTACAGAAGAGTTCTGTAATCGATAAATTTATATGTGGCTGTGTGCTTGTTTCTGATGGTTCAAAGAACAGCTTACATAAAACCAATAAGATTCCTCTAAAAATTCATTAAGCTAAAAATAACACAAAAAGGATCATGCTTTTATTCTAAGGCTCATATTTACAGCCGGTGAATGGAGGCGTGAATCAGGGTTAGACATGTGAGTGACGCTCAGGAAGTTGAGCATGCATTCTGAAGCAACCTGCATCACCTTTACCTTTCAGTGAAACTCATTCAAACCCCTCCCCAGGGTCCTAATGCCTGCCCAGAAGAATAAAAGATAACAAAGAGATCAAATAGAGAGAGATGAAGAAGTGCTGAAGGACATACAAACATAAGTTTGGAGGTTTGTTGACTAAACTGACACACACACACACACACACACACACACACACACACACACACACACACACACACACACACACACACACACACACAATCTTTACAAACACACACAAACACACACAGTCTTTACAAACATGCACTCAGAGTGAATAAAAAGACGACTTTGGCTGGAAGAATATTTATTGTGAGCTTCAATGCAATACAGTCCACATCAGTTTAACATGTAATATACGGATGAAATCATCTGAACATGATATGTCAAAGACAAACATTACTTTTTAATGAATATAAATTACAATAAAATGTAATTTGAAAACATAATGTCTCATATATAGTTTTATTTATTTGAAAATTTAAAAATTACATACATTTTGATTATAATTGACAGAAATTATGCCTATTGAAATTACATTGCAAAGTTACCAAAAAAAGTATTATTTCATTTTAGATTAGCTTAGGGTTTAATCTAGATTAAAATTTCCACAAAAACAGCATTTCTAAAGCATCTAAACATTAGAATGTAATATTCTAAAAGAATGTGTTTCAGAAATTTTCATCCAACTATCATTTCAATTTTATTTTTCTGTGCAGAATTTTTAGTCTATCAGAAGATTCCCACTCTTCTCATGTCTCACTCTATTTCTGCTAAAGAATGTTTCTATTTGCTGTTTTGATTCTGAGGATTTTATTTCTTCCGCTTAATGAAGTTTAATTTCCCAGCTCTTCGGAGGTACAAGAGCGGCTGAATGAAACTACCAAAGAAACAAAATGTGATAGCTAAAGTGATCAAATCTCCCATGAGGTGTTTATCAGAGATCATGTTTTCGATGGACGATATTACAATGAGGGGGGAATAATTGACCAGCAGCTTCACCTGCAGCAGGGAGACAATAATAAAAGCTCTCCTCTTTACAAGGTTGCTCTGTTCTCTCTCGCCTTCCTTGCTTTCATGAGCATCTCCCGGGCCGCTGCGCCTCAGAACGGCGAGGATGGACAAACTGCAGAACAACTCCAAACACACAATCATCAGCAAAATCGCCATGAGCAGAAAAAGGTTCCCGATCATTTGGCCACTCAGAGCAAGAAGCCCTGCTACGAGCCAGACCACGCCCAGTCCGGCTGCCTTGTACCTCAGAGGTTTGTACTTCAGGTAGATGACGGGGTGGACCACGGCCACGTAGCGCTCCACACACACACAGCACTGGAACACAGGCTGGCTGTGGAGACTCAGCATGCACATGGTTAAGCTGATCGTCCGTAACAGCAGCGGCTTGCTCAGGAAGTAAAAGTTAAACGTTGCACAGAGGACGATGAAGGCGCAGGTCATTTCTGTACAGAGGAGATGAAGTGAGAAGAATTCAGATTCCTGCGTTGCACGGGAGCTTCTCAGCATGAGCCCCGCTGCCCACAATCCACTGGGCAACATCAGCGTGAAATTTACCGCCCCGAGCAACAAGATCACAAAGACCCACAAACTCAGGGGGTTCAGTGGAGTCACCAAACTGGTGCCGTTGAAGGACACAACACTCTCGTTCATCATATCTGAGAATAGATCTGAAATACACATTATAAATGTAAAATACTGAGCATTTGTGGCTGGTGTGAGTTGATTATTTTCCTATAAGAGCATGTCACAAAGTCTTTTTTTCCTCTTATACCACAGCAATTTTTCACTGATTTCAATTTCCCATTTTTTTCCCCAATTATCCTTCCATCCATTATCTACACAGTGTAAACTCCTCTGTCCTGAAGATGTGGGAAAGCTTCCAGTTCCAGCTTTACCTGTGACTGTTACACAGCGCTCACACTGTACACTCCTTCATACAGGACACAAAAACGTCTCCTTACTCTAACAAATTTCCACCACACTGCCATTTTTTAATGGGATTAAGTGGAGGTTCCTCACACACGTCCCTGTGAATGAGCTGTCGCTATAGAAACGATAATGTATTAGAACAATCGCATTAATCTAAATCTGTGATGTACTAATCTGCTGTTATAGAAAATGAATCTACACCTTCTGGCCAATCATAATCCAGAATTCAGCAGCGCTGCAGTAAATAAGTAAATATGGTGTTAATTAGTCATTTTAAAGCTTGAGAATGTTAGCTGATGTTTCAGCAGAGATTTGCATGCCGCGTCAATCAGAGCTGATAAAGTAAAATCCACTCACTCACCTGAGCAGAGAGAACCAGAAAAAACACCTGCAGTATGACAGAGAGTGTGACATATATATGTATTGGGGCAAAAAAATAAACAAGGGTGTGTGCTGTCTCAAACTTCATGGTGAGCTTGGACTGAACATGCTCTTTTAAATAATTTTTAAATATTTTAAATTGTCTGTAAACATTGTAACCAGGTAAAAGGTGCATATTAACAACACTGCACATTATTGTTGTTGTTGTTGTTGTTGTTGTTGTTGCTTCTGCTGTTGTTGTTGTTGTTGTTAGGCAGGGAAATGAGGCTCATCCTGCACACCTGCTGTGAGTAAATAATATGATGGGACATAAACAAATGTGGACGTGTTGTGTTTAGAGCCTGACCCTGGCTTCGGGAGACGTCTCTCACTCACACCACACTTTGTATATCATTTAATAAACCATGAAGAGTGACTGATTATTGTTTTGTCTCTGACTCAGATATCTGTGATTACTTATTTCACCATGAATATGTGAAAAACAACCAGAATTTTATACAATACTCAGAAACAAATTCACTCTACAGGTACGAACAATGCAAATCACCTTTAAAAAATTCATCATGTACCTGAATGAGCTTTTACTGCAATTATGCTCCTCTAACTAAAGTATGTGTAACACAAATCCCAATAAAGTATGCTTTTAATTAAGCACATACAGCGTTACTGAAAATATTGTATGTAAAATATTTCTCCCCACATGGAAATATCATGATTTATAAATATTTTAATTGAAATATTTTAAGATTAAAAAAGTACCAAAACATAAAGACACACTTGTTATAACAATTATAAAATGTAAAAAATAAAATATAAACAAGAAATACAAAATTATGTTGTAAATTTGATTACAGATACATGATTTATTTGAATAATGAACTTATTTAATGCTAACTAAAATAAAACAATGCAGTATGTGAGCGTGAACATGTTATTCAGTTAGTAGGGTTTTCTGTTGTAAATTTATTTTCATTTAAATTATTTTAATAGTATCTCACTGTGTTTTCTATTATTTTATTTATCAAGATGATTCAAATTAAGTTATTGGGGGAACAAATCAGGCATAATTGTTGATATGGTGAACTTTTCTGTAAGGAAACATTAACATTTATGTGAGGAGTCTCTGGTGTGAGCAGGATCTTAACCAGCGGCCCAAATTCTACCTTCTTTCCTTAAACATTCTTCATGGCTGAATCTTTACAGAATGTTGGATAGTAATAGTGCTTAAATTCATTAATAAACAGGGAGGAAAAACTAATGATACCATGTGTCTTTACAACCATCGAAATAATCTTAATTTTCTAGCTTTGAGGAGAAAAAAGATCGGATGCACAAACCCAGCCACAAAATTCACAGACATGCAAATGGCTATGGCTAGGTTGAATATCTCCAGTGTGACGTTTTGTTTCAAGACAAAAATACACATAAGTGGCACAGATTGCATCAAAAACACCATTAAATTGAAAAAAATAATGTTAAAAGCCCTCTCCTTGATGCCGTTCCTTCCAGCCTCGTTACGCTCCCTCTCCATGTCTCCTGGTCCCGGTTCTCTCAAAGCCTTCAAAATGAACAGGAAACAGAAAAGGTCCATGATGAGAATTACACCATGCACGGCTGCCAGACTGATAAATGGCAAATGTGGGAAGGTGAACATTGAGGAAACAGCAAATGCCAGAGAGTCTGTCCAGCTAATCACAGCACAGGCCAGGCGACACCTCAGGTGGTTGTACTTAAGGAAGGTGACGGGGTGAACCACGGCTATGTAGCTCTCCAAACACACACAGCACTGGAAGTGGCAGCGAGCCGACATGCTAAACCCCCAGAAAAACCCGAGCACTTTAGTGGCACACAGATCAGCGTTCACGTGGCAGGTGATGGACAGAGGTGCTGTGAGGGACAGGAGGATCTCAGAGGCAGACTGACTCACAGTAAAAGTCACATCTGTGTCCTTCCCTGCACCTTGAGTGAACAGAAGGATAAGGACGTGGCAGTTTAAAGGCAGTCCAACAGATAGACTGATGATCTGGTTGCATATAACAATCACAGATGAAGCGGTGAGACCCCTGTTTTCCCTCACGTCCAGGGAGGAGTTTGTCATGTTGGTGTTCATACTCTCAAACATCCTACAAGGATAAAAACACAAAAAATCAATATAATATAGCATATTATATATATAATATAGTGAGATTTGCACAAACTCAAGGGTTCCTCAAAGGTTCTTTGGATAGTCAAGTGTTTTGAACATCTTACAGGGGTTCTTAAACTCAAATCAAACATATATAACATCTGTAATATACATTAGAAAGCAGATGTTGCGCAGTTTGAACACCAGCTCGTTTTCTTTATTTGTATAATGTGTTTAAAACAATAAAAGTAAACCAAAGTTAATAACATAATAAACATAACTGTAAAGAAAATCATACAGAACACTAATAAGTTGTATGTGAGACAGCCGCACTTAAAAAAGTTTATTTTCACTCTTGATTAATAAACTAAGTGGCTAAAACATGCTGTCATATCAATACTTTCAATCGAAATATTATGTATGAATGAAATACAAATAAGCTTCCTATAACTGCTAATAATAAACCTGAAATACATTTGGTTTTTATATGCGCTAGTCACAAAAATTATAATGATGAATTTGTCATATCCTCTGTAAATACAACAGAAATCTAACATACCTGTGAGGATCTCTCTGTCTATAACAATGTATAAAAGGTTAGAAATGTATGGAACATATAAACACAGTGTGAGTGATTCGTCGTGTCGAACTGATGCGAGTCACGTAGGAAAATATCCAAGGTACAAGCAGATGACTGAGAATGTCCATCACAACACTGACAGCAAATGCAAAAATGGGTGTTGATTAATTTTGTACAACAGCAGCTCTGACAAGTTTATGTTAATGGGCCTGTCATAACACATTATGGTTTCTGTAGTAACAGCTCGTTCACAGGGACTGCAGAAGCTCCACGTTGAAGCGTAACACGGCTCCATCACACCACCCCGTCACTCGTGATGTTGGTGTACATCGCAGTGAGTGTGCAGGATCAATATGGTGAGATTTGCATGCTTGTCCTTTAGAAAGCTTTAAAACAAACAGAATATTTGAGGATTATTATTTTTTTACACAGTTTTCAGCATGCACTCAAGCAAAGAAACTGTGATCTTTGGATAGCTACGGGTTCTCACCTGTCTGCTTAGAGTCCTGTCTGAACAGAATAAAACTCTCCAGGGTGTAGGGTTCTGCAATCTTACAGAATCTATAAGCATTGAGGGATAATTTATAAAAGTACTGATCAGTACGAAGGAGCCAATTTCCTTTCCCATGTCTGAATTCTGATTACATAAATATTTTATACACTGATCAGCCATTATATTAAAACCACATTTACATTTTACATTTATGTCATTTGGCAGACACCCTTATCCATAGTGACTTACATACATCTTATTTTTATACAAGTGAGCAGTGAAGGTTAAGGGCCTTGTTCAAGGGCCTAGCAGTGGCAGCTTGGTGGTGCTGGCATTTGAACTCAAAACTTTCCAAACACTAGTCCAATGTCTTAACCACTGAGCTACCACAGACCCCCCCACCTGTTTAACCACCTGTTTAATATTGTGAAGGTCTCCTTGTGCCACTAAAAAAGCTCTGAGGTGTCGAGGCCTCGACTCCAAGACTTGAGCAGCAGATCCTTTAAGTATTGTAAGTTGTGAGTTGGGGCCTCCATGGATCAGTCCAGCAGATCCCACAGATGCAGAGGCCAAGTCAACATCTTGAACTCTTTGTCATCTTCCACAAACCGACCTGAACAACCTTTGCATGTGGCAGGGTGCATTATCTCACTGAAAGAGGCCACTGCTATTAAGGAATACCGCTGCCATGAAGGGGTGTTCTTCATCTGCAAAAATGTTTAGGTAGGTGGTGTATGTCAAAATTACATCCGCAAGGAGACCAGGACCCAATTTTCCTAGCAGAACATTACCCTGCCTCTGCCAGCTCACCTTCTTCCCATAGTGCATTCTGCTGCCATCTCTTCCACAGGTAAGCAACACACACACACATGCACACTTGGCCATCCACATGATGCAAAATTAAGTGTGATTTATCAGACCAGTTCATCTTCTTCCTTTGCTCCATGGTCCAGTTCTGTAGGAGATTTCTGCACTGGACAGGGTCAGCATGGGCACTCAGAGCACTCTGCAGCTATGCAGCCCCAAACACAGCAAGCTGCACTGCACTGTGTGTCTCACACCTTTCTATCAGAGCCAGCGTTCACTTCCCCAGCAGTTTGTGCTACAGCAGCTCTTCTGAGGGATCAGAGCAGACGGCTGGCCTTCACTCCCCATGCGCATTAATGAACCTCGGGCCCCATCACCCTGTCACAGGGTCACCGGTTCTCCTTCCTTGAACCACTTTTGGTAGGTACTAACCCCTGCACACTGAGAACACCCTACAAAACTGGCTGATGTGGAGATGTTCTGACCCAGTCATCTAAATATCACAGTTTGGGCTTTTTAAAGGTTGCTCAGATAATTATGGTTGTCCATTTTTCTTGCTTCTGACACATCAGCTTTGAAAACTGACTGTTCACTGGCTACCTAATATATCTCACTCCTTGTGCCATTTTTTCTCCTCACTGTAGCCTTTAATATTGTGTGCTTTAAGTTATGTTATACACTGTATTCATTTTGTGTATATTATTAAATAAAAGACATTGCAGACATTTACAGCTATTATGCAATTACGTGCCTGAAAATGAGCAAAATTTTGTGCATCACATGTATTTTAAAGATTCGCCACAAGGTGGCACATAATGCAAAGAAAAGGACTGCACAGAACGTAGGAGACTCCCAGGATTTAAGCTACTATTCACGCAAACTACTGAATTATTGTGGTTAGTGATTACTACTCTGTCTTATCAAAGATCTACAACTGCAGGACTTCTGCCTCAGAGGCATATATTCCAACTACAAATGGGAGCAGCATATTGGGATGAGATAATACAGCAGCAAAAGAGTAACCTTTCAC
>JAQQZX010000013.1:12082455-12093440 GCA_030068355.1 Notoglanidium maculatum | reverse complement strand
ATCGTCACAACCAACGATTTATACAGGAAAATCATGAAGATTAACAAGGTTGCCCAAACTTTCGCATCCCACTGTATCTACACATGCAGATTTACATTCTAACTGGTTTCCCTTGATGGTTAAGTTGTTGATTTTATTGTGGGTTAAATCGTTTCAGCTCCAATTTATATTCTGGTTGAGAAGTGTTTCAAGAAAAAAAAAGAAAATCTGAGATATTTTGGTGCATCCTCTATGATGGATGGTGCCGATGCAGCAGTGTTACTGGTTAAAGAAGCAAATTCCCATGTTAACTCTTTGGAAGATTCATTCCATCAACAGGAAAATTTACTTTATAATGAATCTTCATATGTATTGTGTAACTGTGTGGAGATTTGTGGATGACTTGCAGTGCTCAGTGTTTATCCTGAACTTTCACTCTATTGTTTGTTGTATTGTAACATGTTGTTTTGTGCAGGTGAGAAGGACATCCCCGGCCTGACTGACAGCACCGTGCCTCGTCGCCTGGGTCCCAAGAGAGCCAGCAGGATCCGCAAGCTCTTCAACCTGTCCAAGGAGGATGATGTCAGGCAGTACGTTGTGCGCAGACCCCTCACTAAGGAAGGTGAGTGTGATCTGGATAAACTCTGACCCCGGGAGCTGCTCTGTGATGGAATTACTGCGTGTGAGGGCAGTTTTTAAAGAGGTAGAGTGGGTAGTAAGCGGCGAGGCGGTGCAAATCAGGAGAAGGTCGGCACACCAGTAGACCCTTTCTGGCTGGTCAGTAGCTCTAAAGGGGGGACAGCGTGATGCCACAGTGAGAGTGGAGCTGCAAACCGGATAACGACCTGATCTGTACGCACTGTGGCTGGTCGAACTGCATCGCTCCAACACACACACTTGTTAATTTTGCCCAGAATTAAACATGTAAATGGTCATTGATTACAAATGCTTCAATTTTACATGATTTCATAGTATATGGAGGTTTTATTTTTGAAATTGATTAATAAAAATGTCGTCTGCGCCAGTTTACTCATTTGGCTGAATCTGACACGTTTGCCTTAATTAATGAAATAATAGCCGACAAGTGCTGATTTTCTGTTAATGCGCTTGTCGATGCATTGTCAGCAGTTGTAGATGCATGTTGATTTCTTCAAACCTTCATAGACTGAGGAGAAAAACTGAAGCACACAGTGGAAGCTGAGTGTGTTTATAAACTGAATGATTCCTGGTTAGGTAAGAAGCCCAGGACCAAGGCCCCTAAGATCCAGCGCTTGGTGACGCCCCGTGTGCTGCAGCACAAACGCCGCCGCATCGCACTGAAGAGACAGCGCACGCAGAAGAACAAGGATGAAGCTGCGGAGTACGCCAAGCTGCTGGCCAAGAGGCTGAAGGTACGAGATGATCAGAGCTGCAGCTTTCTCTCTGCTCGTGATCTGGAACTGTACAGGTTTATACACTTATGATGGAGTAAAGTTGTTGGGACTCACTTGTCTGTCTTTGTCTCTGCTCTTTTGTACAGGAGGCCAAAGAGAAGCGTCAGGAGAAGATCGCCAAGAGACGCCGCCTCTCCTCCCTGAGAGCCTCCCAGTCCAAATCCGAGTCCAGCCAGAAATAAAAACTCCGCCGCTTGTACATGACAAATAAAACAACAAAATGGTTTTGCTCAGTTCTTCTGTGTCTTTTTCCCACTTTCACCACAGAGAAAAATCTCAAGATCAGAAATCCTGTTTAACTCAGGTTTGTGATGTCACCTATGATTTGAAGTATTTTTAATGTGTCTCAGTAATTTACAAAGATGCATATTAAGCCAAATGCTGAGCTGAGAGTTGGTCATTTTTTGTACTACAGAGCTGATTATAAATCTGAGCATTGCATTTGCAGATTTGTTTTTTTTGTTTTTTTCCCCCTCACAAACCTGTTCTTTTTTTTGTTGATTTTCAAGTCAGTAATTTCTCAGGGTGGTTTGTCTTTTGTGTCTTTAGTAGTTTTTTTTTATTTAGTAAAATACAACCACCAGCCACACGTAAAACTCCCATGTATTCCCGTGGCTCTGTTTGTATTAGGATAAAGTATTCCATCTTTCAAACGTAGGTTTCAAAAAGGACCAAAAGTAGGCAGAGCTCCGGCTAGTTTGATGAGGCAGGTGACCACCAGCCGGCAGCAGAACTCAATTATTCGAGTTGTATTTATTTGCACCAGAAGAGGGCGCTACTTAATCGAGCCAGGCTATTGAAATTCAGGAAGCGTTCAGGATAAATTACACTGCACTGACTCCTGCCCGATTCTACGCCCATGTCGTCACTTATACACCGAGTCAAAATGTCGCGTTTTACACCAATTCACAGATTTATACTGCAGGTCCTCCGGCCCTCACTAAGGGAGTCACCTCCTGAGTGTGTAGACTATAGCATGAGTATTTATCAGTTTTGGGTTGGTTCTTTGGTTCAGAATGCCGAACAGGAGTACTAAATCTCTCAGGGAGCTCAGGTCAGAGTTTCTTCATTATGCTGATTGATGTGAACATCTTGCCATGAATGTTAAGATGTTCCTAATAAAATGGCCGCTGAGTGTATCTTTTACATCAGCATTTTATCATGAGCGTTTTACGCTCCGTTTCTTGTCAACACGTGCGTATGTGATATGTACACCTTTTAAGGTTAATTACGTGCACATAGGCTGTAAATAGTTATTTTACGAGGTGACGCGCGTGGGTGTGAGCGAGTTTACGAGTTTACGCGTGTTTGTTTTTCTTCTTTGCCCATATCTCTTGCGTCACACACACACGCCCCCTTAACCGTAACACTTAGCGCGGAGGAAGTGAATGACGTGATTTCAATCCCAGCCGTAGCACGTGTACGGGGCGCGTTCACGTGGCGGGGACGCGCAGACACGAGGGCGAGCGCTGGTGGAGAATGTGAGTGGTGTTTCTGCGGCTCTACACAGCCATGGAGCTGGAGGTGGAATCCGCCGAGTGAGTATCATGTACAGGAGTGTGATCACTGCGTGCGTGTGTGTGTAAGAAATATGCATGCCACTTTGCATGAATGCAACAGTCATTTTTCTTTTCTTTTGTATTTTTTTCTGGACTGTTCTGAAGCATGATCTAGTCACGTCTCCTCCAAATAAATAAGCCCTGTAACTGTTCCTCAGCTCAGTGAGTGTGTTGGGGTTTTCTCTCTGAGCCCTGTGCAGTGTGTATAATGATCACAGAATGACCTGTTATTGAAATGTCATGTCCATGCCGCAGAGCCATTAAGTGGCTTTTACGTGTCGGGTTTAATCATTCACACCTTAAACTCTGCACGCGCTTCATTTCTTATTTGAGATCTTGTAGTTGTTGTTTTTGATTATGATGATGTTGATGATAAAGCTTGTGATGATCTACTGCTTTGAGGAATAAAGACTGCTTCCAGAAAGCATCTATAGGTAGATAAATGGATGGAAGGTTCTGTAACCTTATTTTTGGTCCTAAATGTTGACATCATGTAGAAGGTTGTATTTATTGACTTCTGTAGCGTCTTTTCACCAAAAATTTCTAAAGAACATTTTCTGGACCATTTGTTTTTATTTTGTAAGTGTGCTCATTTCAGACAGTTTATTAACCTCCTATGCTGGGAGTGATATTTTTGATTTTCCTACTTCCAATGATGCGCTGAGGAAATAATCCATTTAGACTGAGATGAGAGTTTTTGTAGACTTCTCAGTGAAGGAGGAAAGTTAGGAGCTGTGATGGAGAATCAGATTCTGGAAGAAGAAGCTGTCGATTAGTGTTGTAGTTGCAGGAGGTTAATTAATTACAGCAACCTTGGGTTTGAAAACAGTAAAGAAATATTTCTGTGATTTAGGACCATCTAAAGATGTTAGGTGTGTGGTTGTAGCTTGGTTGTTGTTGTTGTTGTTTTTTTTTGTTTGTTTTTACCAATATTGCTATAAGAGATAAATTAATTACAGCTACATGGGATTTGAGAAATAAAAATGTTTAAATAATTAGTTTTTAATATTTAGAAATATATAATTATTATTATTATTATTATTAGTAGTAGTAGTAATGTCTAGTATCTTGATTTTAAGATTTTTTTTAATTGATTTTTAAAAAATTATTATTATTATATAATAACGGTGGTGTGGTGGTTAGCACTGCCGTGTCACAGCAAGAAGGTCCTGGGTTCGATCATGGGTCCTGCATGTTCTCCCCATGCATGTGTGGGTTTACTCCGGTTTCCTCCCACAGTCCAAAAACATGTGAATTAGGTTAATTGGCTACTCTAAATTGCCCATAGGTGTGATTGTGAGTATGAATGGTCCCAGCCACTACGGGGCACACTGAGTGTTTCGTGGTGCCGGTCCCAAGCCCAGATGAATTGGAAGGATTGCATCAGGAAGGGCATCCTGCAGAAAAATCCCAACCAAATCGATAAAGCGGACAACAGGCGATCCGCTGTGGCGACCCCGTACAGGGAATAAGCCGATAGAAGAAGAAGAAGATTTATTGCAATTTTTTTTTCATGAAATTGTCTATGGCATATGGTCTATGGCAATTGCTGTATCTTGTTGTTTTTGTTATTGTTGTTGTTGTTCTTCTTCTTTCCTTCTTCCTAACCATCTATTTTAGTTATCATTATTGCTATTTAATTTATTAGTCAAATAGTTTTATATTTCATATGTTTTATCTTATGTATGTTGTTAATTATTTGCATTATGTATTATATTTATTTTAATCTATGTTTATTATTTCTGTATTATTATTTATCATTTGTAATTAACTCATATTAGTTAACTTACATTCTTCTTTTTTACATTACACACACACACTATTCCTCAAGGGAAATTTTCTTAAATGAAAGTAAAGAACCAGCTAAAGAACTCTGTAAAGTGTTTAATGTTGCATATATGATGTGTGGATGTTTGAGGGGGTCATAAACTTATCTCATGTTCAGTAGAAGGTTAGATTAAAACTGACAGCTGGTGTGTGTGTGTGTGTGTGTGTGTGTGTGTGGGGTCCTGGGCAGTGTGATCCGGCTGATCATGCAGTACCTGAAGGAGAACAATCTGCCGCGCACGCTGGCCACGCTGCAGGAGGAGAGCACGGTGGCGCTGCACACAGTCGACAGCATCGAGAGCTTCACGGAGGACGTGAACAGCGGCCAGTGGGACACAGTGCTGCGAGCCATCCAACACCTCAAACTACCTGACGACCTGCTCATCGACCTGTACGAGCAGGTGAGTCTCAGAGACATGACAATAAAAATGCTTCGCTCGAGTGCATGCACACTTTGAAATTCAAATATGGAACATGGTTTAAATGCATAATATATGCAAATTACATTCATATTTCTGACACAATTCTATAAGTATGTTAATGCATAGGTTCTAAATGCAAATGAAGCACACGCCAAATGTTATAAATGCAAATCTTATACATGCAAATCAAGTAGAGTTGTGTCAAAGTATTCAAGCAAATCAAGTATTGGCACCCTTAAAGTGAATATTTGATTATAGAAGTCCACTCCTCCATGCAGAACATTGTAAACCCCTGATGTTGTATCTCACAACTCTTTCTTTTTGCAAAAAGTCCAGCTTTTCGACCAAATATGAAGGTTGATGGTGTTTATGGCCAAATTGTTTGATTTTTGGTCTCGTCACACAAATCCACTTATTGCTCCAGTGAGACTTGATGAAATTCAGATTATTGGGTTCTTTCAGGAAGAACTGTAGTGCAGCTTGTTGTTATTGGTGTGGCATCTAATTACAAACTCGATTACCTCAATAATCAACTAAACATTCAATTCAGAAAATTTAGCTCAGAAGGATATTCTCAAAGGCTTTTAAAACATTTTTATTGCAGAGTTAATTGTGCCTAATACCTTTCTTAAAAATAATCAACAGCGATCTGTCTCTTTTCTTTGACTCTTTGGTTTTCCGCATGGTGATGGATGGAGAAGAGGTTTTACATGTGTGCATGTGCATTAAATTTAAACTCCAGGGAAATGTGGGTCATGGGTCAGATCAATTTCTAATCATTCTTAAAAGTTCAGGTCGAGGAAGTGTGTACAAGAGCTGCAGCTCACCAAGCAAACTGCTGCTGTTATCATAAAGACTCCTGACTTTTATTCACAATTTGAAATCATACTGAGCATCCTGTGAACACACTGAGTTCATGTGTTTAAATATTTATCTCTGCTTATTTTCCACCAGGTGGTTCTGGAGCTGATCGAGTTGAAAGAACTAGAAGCCGCTGGTTGTTTATTGACTCAGACGGACCCCATGATCATGATGAAACACACTCGGCCCAAAAGATACACCAAGCTGGAAGCTCTGCTCACAAACGAGCACTTCGACCCAAAAGAGGTAAGTGTGTGTTTAACTCGTTGGGTAATACAAATATAGTATGGTATGATTTGTAAACTGATTCCAGAACAATCCACACCATGGTTGAGTACCTGGGTCCACTTAACATTGCAGAAAAGTAGGTGGAGTTTCTCTGATAAGAAGGTGGAGCTTCTTAGATAGAAGGGCACTTGAAGGACAACAGTTATAGACTCCTCTATGATATGCAAAGCTGCAACTACAACCACTTTACAGTATATGTCTGGATATATTTCCAACGGCGTCACCAAATTTCTACACTGGCTATGTTTCGTCAATGTTGAACTTTACCGACATTTACTGGACATTAAGACGTATGGCATTGTGGAGTGCAGACCTCTGCCAAGCTCACATGCTGAATCTCACAACTTAAGCAAAAGGTTTTACACAATCCTGCTTACAGTCAGCCAAAAAAAAAACACACTGAAAATATAACCTCCTTGGCGAAGGTATCCGGGAGGGTCATGATCTGATTTAATTTTCACTTAGTGTCTAGTTTAATGCTGACGCAATGAACAAACTGAACTTTTTTGGTTTAGTCAGCAGGATTGTTATCGGACGTGACAGAATACCGGCGTGCATTAGTAAAGCCATTCTCATTTTCCAGGTGTTGTTTAAAATGTCAGTTACTGCAACAGGAGATGATTCTGTAAGGGTTGTTTCATGAACATCTAGCTCCACCCACATTTCCTTTTGGTTTTCTAGGTACTTTGACGAGAAGGGTACCTGAATGGAACAACAGTTTTATTTTGTATCCAGATATGTGGGATTAAAATGAGAATGGATCAATTATGAGATTTTTAAGACTTAAACAAAAACATCTCTTTACTAACTGGGTCCTGAACTAAATTGCAATCCAAAACGTGATGGGGGTTTTCACTCCGTATTACTGAAGGTTTACCCAGAAGGCAGCAGTAAGGAGAAGCGCAGGCTGGCTATAGCTCAGGCGTTGGCTGGAGAGGTCAGTGTGGTTCCTCCCTCTCGCCTCATGGCTCTGCTCGGACAGGTGGGTTCTCGTCTACTCAGAAGCTTTGTGCCTTTAATTACCAGGATCAGTTGAATTAATCTATAATCAGTACTAGAATGTAAATGATATCCAACAACATCGCTGACTTTAATCTGGTGCAAATCAATAAAGCTGTAAATAAAATGTAACGATCATTAAATAGCACAGTGAGTGCCATTCTCTTTACAGAGCTGTTAGTGTCAGTGGCCCTGTTTGTATTAGCTTCAGCCTCATGTTATAACCTGCCTAATGATATATCCATTTGTCTCGTTATTCTTCTGAAGTGTTGGACGTAATGTATGACCTGATGTGTCAAACTGGGCCATCGTGTGTTGGACCCGGGCAGGGCGTGATTAATCGATCTAGGCTATGGCATTTCAATCCAGGTCATGAAGGAGTGTCAGTTCCAGATATCTGTGCTAATTTAGGCAAAATGTTACCAGGCTCAGCCTGTTAAATCCATAACCTATAAATTATGCACCAGTAAACACCAACCCAGCTCTAATAGGGCTATAGGTCTTAGCAAATTAATCAAATATTGAACAATTTTTTCCCTTAAATAGTCCTGCCTGAGGTTTTGCACCCCACTGAGCATGTGTCTTCTCCAAACAGGGTCGTTTATGCGAGACCGCTCTGTACAGGCTACAGGAGACCAAAGCTCTGAGGCAGTTTGGATCATTAGCCATGTTGGTAAGTGAAGTGTGAAGACACGCTTTATCACACGTCATAACTTGGTGTAACTCCTGTACGAAAGGCTGTTCATCTTCATCTGCCCCTTCCAGTCTCTGAAGTGGCAGCAGCACCAGGGTCTCCTGCCCCCCGGGATGTCCATAGATCTGTTCCGGGGGAAAACCATGATGAAAGACCTGGAGGAAGAGCGCTTCCCCACCCAGCTCAGCCACCTTATAAAGGTAATAGATCACAAAAATGCTGAAGCAGTTCAAACCCTGCCAAGAAGCTGCAAGCCAAAAAACCCATTATACCTCCATCTATCTGAGAACGTGTCCTTTAACCTCCCGACCCCAGTGAACACACAGGATATGTGCTTAGTAGATTCCAATCCTTGGATCAGTACAGTAATATGTAGTTCCAGTTCATTTTTCTCTTTTTCCTGAAGGTTTTGTGGTATCTATACACCACAGAAAAAGTAGTTCCTGTCTCTGAAAAAAAAAGTGATTCAAATTTTCACATTTACAGATTCATTTATATACAAACACTTTAAACAGAACAATTCATGGAAGTCTTGGTTTATTGACAAAATTTCAAACAGCCTTTGACTTTAATTCAGAATGATTTTAGGGTGAACAGGTTTGCTGTTATTCCACTGCATATATAGTTGCGACAGATATTAGAGCAAAAAAAAATTAAAAACACTGGAGTATACTTTTAATATTTCTTTGAGATCCTTGTGACACATAAACAGATTGTATTAAAGGATTGTCTCTCTCTCTCACACACACACACACACACACACACACACACACACACACACACACACACAGAGTTATAATTGTTTTCGAGGCCCAAGGCTTTCTGTCAGATGGGCACCATGCTGACTCACTGTGTCTTCTGATTGATGGCCTTGGGGAACAGTAACTCCGCCTACAAACACCACTGACCTTCCACCCTCAGCACCATGATATCATTACTGTGTGGGTGTATGCTAACTTAATGCTAATGCATTTTCTCTGGTGGCCAGAATTTATACAGTCCCCCCAACACACACACACACACACACACACACACACACACACACACACACACACACACAGACACACAGACCTTGAGAAGAAGCGATGACGCTGCTACACATTGCGCTAGTCGCCCAGCTCTAATATTGGTCTTTAATATAAAGTGCAGCGGTGGTTCTTTAGTTAATTAATGAGAGTAATTTTTATTATTATAAACAATAACTTTTCATCAGTGCAGTCAGAGTAATGGTGTCTTGACATGTCTAAACTTTCTTTTAATTTTGAATAGTTTTTTACCTAATAAGCTAACAAGTGCATGCTACAAGCACAGATGATGAACTTTGAAAAATGTAGCCTGCTAATGTAAGCGTAATATAGTAAAATCAATAAGTAAATAGATGTGCATTTCCTAAAGGAAATACTAGTGCTTGTAAAGCAAAAGAATTTAGATAGATAGATAGATAGATAGATAGATAGACAGATAGATATACATGTATTAGCAGGAGTGGTAGAGGGATGAGAATACATGGATTGCTCAGTAGTATTGCCCAGATCATATCTAGTAAGTTTGGAGGTATTATTTTGGAAATTGATTACATGGGAGCAGTTTGAAAAAGTTTCCCATTTAAACTCTATGGGGAAAAAATGCATGGAAAAAGGGATAAAAAAAAAAAAGAAAAAAAGAGTGATCTGAGTGGAATATCAAAAAAGAAAAATACAAGCACTTTTCCTCAGTGGGCCAAACATTTTACAGTTGCAACTAAATTTCTAGCATAACATCTCTAGGATCAGTTAGGCATCGAAAGATGAATTGAAGTCAATTGGAAAAAAGTGAGGGATGAAAGAAACAGACAGCAGGACTGATAGAAGGATAGACAGAGTGCCCAGTAGCCTCAAAAAATGAAGTGATGTCAATGGGGGGAAAAATCGAGGGATTAAAAGAAACCGAAACAGGACTGATGGAGGGATGAAGTGGTGGCGTGCTCAGTAGTATTGCCCAGGTTATGAAAACTGAATTTAGGGGAGCAGTTTGAAAAGTATTCTCATTCAAAGTCTGTGAGAGAAAATGGACAGAAAAGGGATAAAAAAAGAGTGATGTGAGTGGAATATCAAAACAAAACCTCATAGATGCCAAACCAATAACAAGATCTACAAAAGAACACACTGAAACAGAGTTTCTAAGTTACATTTTTTTAGTTATTGATCCTGGAAGATCCAAGAGATAGCAGGATAGTGCTTTGCTTTGCAAGTGCATTACAACAATTTTGAAAATTATGAACTTTGTTAATGAAGTTTTTATCAACATCTTATTCTGGTTAACATTCGGCACACCTGTTTATTTATTTCAGTATGATCAAAAGATTTTAGGGGCTTTACTGCTTAAGTATACTCAATACTGAATATCTGATATCGAGAATTTTTTCAAGTGTATGCATTTATTTTATTTATTTTTTCTCTTTATTTTATTTTGATTTATATACATTTATCCATAAGATTCAAAGATTCACAGTTATACACGTGCAGCATGCAGGGAACTATAAACCTGAATTGCTCCTGAAACTGCGATCAACTTAAACAGTATGTACAGGGGTGTGAAAAAGTGTTTGCCCCCTTCCTGGTTTCTCATTTTTTTCAATGTTTGTCACACTTAAATGTGTCAGATCATCAAACAAATTTAAATATTAGTCAAAAACAACCCAAGTAAACACAAAATGCGGTTTTCAAGTGAAGGATTTTATTATTAAGGGAGGAAAAAAATCCAGACCTACATGGCCCTGTGTGACAAAGTGATTGCCCCCTAAACCTAATAACTGGTTGGGCCACCCTTAGCAGCAACAACTGCAACCAAGCGTTTGCGATAACTTGCAATGAGTCTTTTACAGCGCTGTGGAGGAATTTTGGCCCACTCATCTTTGCAGAATTGTTGTAGTTCAGCCACATTG
>JAQQZX010000013.1:12047575-12060719 GCA_030068355.1 Notoglanidium maculatum | reverse complement strand
CACACACACACACACACACACACACACACACACACACACACACACACACACACACACACACACACACACACGTGAAACAGAAGGACATAACTTCTTTATGACATGGCTGTCAAATGTCCTTAAGAATCACAGCTTGTTGTGATGCACATTTACGCTGCAACACAACAGGCTGAAGTTCATCTTCATACTGTGGAAAATACAGGAAGTGAAAACTGATCATTTGTACACAGACGTCCAAAATGTTCAAAAGTTATAATGTTGTCAGGTTATTTATAATACCAGGGGACTCTAAGACTGATACTGCCCCCTAGTGAGAAGACACTGTAATTACATCAGATGACAAGTGGCATCCTGGCAAAATGTTTACGCAACATGCTTCTACAGCATTC
Organism: Notoglanidium maculatum; assembly: GCA_030068355.1. Classification (NCBI taxonomy): domain Eukaryota; kingdom Metazoa; phylum Chordata; class Actinopteri; order Siluriformes; family Auchenoglanididae; genus Notoglanidium; species Notoglanidium maculatum. Next base: position 12,060,330 of record JAQQZX010000013.1, on the reverse strand, counting down.
CATTAGGTGACTATATGTAAATTATGTGATCTCAATTATCCGGATATTTAATTATGAAAATTTAAAAGTTGGCTTGCGGTTTGAATCCTGCTCACCTTTTCCACAGTGTAGAGGATCTGCCGTCTCTTATTCCACACCTGTTTCTCTCTCTTCTCCTGAACAAATCCAATCACAGTGCATTTTAAGAGATCAAACTGAACACACACACAAAGATGTACAGATACAACACACACAATTTTAATCAGCGAGCGATAAAGGTCTAACCTCGTCATCAGTGCGACTCGTCACCACGGCATCGATCATCTTCCTCGGATTGTTCACACTGGACACGGTGAGTTTACCCAGAGAACCGGCAAACTGCACTGCGCGCACACACGTTCAGTTAAAAGTCAGAATGCATTAACAGAGAATCACGTGCGTGTGTGTGCGCTCGTGTGTGTGTTTACCTGGGCGATAGGTGTGCTCGATCTTAGCCACCTGAGGAGTGATGAGTTTGGTGGTGTGCTCCTTCCGGCTGCTGTCTCGGTCTCGCTCCTGACGCTTCTCCATCTTTTCATAGTAATTCTGAACATTCACATTTAACACCAATGGGTAAAGGTCGGGTCAGATCTAGAGTCTAGGAATTACTGTGTGTGTGTGTGTGTGTGTGTGTGTGTGTGTGTGTGTGTGTGTGTGTGTGTGTACCTGGTAGTAGTAGTCGTCCAGGTAAGGATCAGTGCTCTGCAGCTGCATCATCTGAATGCGAGCCACCCAGTCCTTCTCCTTCTGAGTCATTAGATTACTGTAGGGGTCCCTGATCCTCCTGTCACCTCCTCCGCCTCTCACTCCACCACTGAGCACACACCGAGAGAGAGCGAGAGAAAGAACAAAGAGAAAACGATCACTCTCTCACTAAACTGCTATAATCCTCACTCAGTGTCTCCCGTTTGTACATAAAGTGGGCGGGGCTAATCTTGGATAAAGCTAACCTAGCGAGTAACTGAAAGCTAACCTAGTGAGCACAGCTACTATACTGTTATACTATACTGTTGTACTATACTAGGACACTGATCAGTCCTGATTCTCACTACACGGGGCACTGCAATAAGTTGAATGTTCACTCAAAGCTGTGAATCAAGCATGCTCAGTAGAATATTAGACCATGCCCATCACATTTTTATGTAAATGCTCATTTTATTGTATATATAAACACACCCTCTGCTCTGCATCCTCTGCGTGAGCATCCTGCGGTGCTGGGGATGGAGGTGCGTGGTGTTGTGGCGAATAGGGGCGTGGCCAGATGGAGGGGCGTGGTTCGGATGGGGGCCGTGAGGACCGTGAGGACCCACTCTAGGAGGCGGCTGCCCAAAGTAAGGCCTGAAGCCTCCAGCAGCACCGGGCAGCATGGGAGGAGCCGGAGCAGGACCCCGGGGGAACGGGCCCACCTGCAGGACACACGCAGTTTTACTCACAATACAAGGCGTGACTCTTACAAAAAATGTAGACATACACACTAGAGCTTTATATCGTGACTCCGGTGGTGCTGTGATGGATTTGGGAACGGTGTAAAGGTGTGTTACCTGAGAGTTGAGCAGTTGGGCTCGCTGTATCTGAGAAAGGACAGGAGCGACTCCAGGCGGGAACGGAGGACGACACAGTGGAGAGTTCTGACCGAGAAATAATGGAGGAAAAATCTCTTTAACTCACTTTTACATATAATTCTTTCATTATTATTATTATTCTTTCTACACATAATACAGCTAATCCAGTAGCGCAGTGTAGCATTGCTTCTTTAACACAGGTAGTTGTACATATTTACTTTAACAGTAGCAGTGTTGTGTTAATAGCGATGTGATTAACACTTATTAACCAACTCAAAATGATTAACACGAGATAGATTAAAAAAAAAACTGGCTGAACAACTGTGATAAATAATCAAGATTTTTAATAACAAGAAGTTATTATAATTATTATATTAACTGTCATTGCTGAATATCACTAGGCCTGCATAAAATAAACATTTTAACAGTCAGTCATGCGAATTAATCAATTAATAATTGATTAAATTGTGTGGGAGTGGCTTATAAATGAGAATGTATAACCAACATAATGGATTAATCATCTCTTCACACAGAGTGTGTCAGGTTTAAATGAAGTATGTGTGTGTGCGAGAGACTCACGGCGATGTTCAGCAGGGCGTTGGGTGAGAGGCGCTCAGGGAAGGGAGGAGGGTAACGGTGAGGAACTGGAGCCCTCACATGCACCGCAGTAGGATGGTGGATCTGAGGCGAGAGAAAGCCACACACACACACACACACACACACACACGTGTTTAAAAGTTTACAGCAGCAGTGTGCTGGGTGATGAAGGGAGAAGCCTAGCAGTTCTGTTCCATATTGTGGGCAAAGCTAATTTCCGTAACCAGAACACAACAAGACTAAGTGTTTTTAATATTTATTTTCTCTAAAATCACAAACTGCACCTTTAAAGCTGCATTATCATCCACACTGAGACTTCCTGTCTCTAATCTGCACATAATAAACATCCAGATTACATTCAGCAACGACACACTGCCTTAGATCGAATCAGCACTTTTCCCTCTTTTCATTGGCTGAATTAGACTGGAGCAGAACTGAGAAATGCTGTGCTGTAAGCGTACCTGCTGATTCAGGGCGTGGCTCATGGGCTGCTTGGGCGGAGTTCCGATAGGTATCGCTCTTACAGGTGGACTTCCGATAACAGGCGAGGAAGACCGAGGGGGTGGGACCCTTTCAGACAAATCCCGCCCCTCCTCCCTGTTGATCGGGGGAGTCCGCTTTGGAAGATCTTTCATCATGGACAGTAACGGCGAGTCCTGCGAGAAATAAAGATGTAGGTAAACCAGCATTTATAAATTGTTTTATTTAAATTAACATAACTAACGTTACAGCAGTCATAGAAAATTATAAATCTGTACAGAAACCTACTTTATACTTATTTCTAGACTTTCTGTACACATCAACACTCATCACCATATATTCCTTATTAGAAAAGCTAATTTACATACATACATTTTTTTTACGGAAAAAAAATCAATGTTCAATGTTTTTATTTAATTTACAAAATAGATTTTTTAATCTTATAAAAATGTTAAATACAGAGACAACTGATGTACACTACACAGCTAAAATAAGAAATTTTCTTTTATGCATTTCACAATGAGATAACACACAGGGTGAAGTTGAAGGTGTGTGTGTGTGTGAGCATGCGAGCATTTGTGTTTTACCTCCATGTGTGTGACGAGTCCATGCGCAACATTAACAGGACCGAAGCCCATGTTGTTCTCCCAAATACTGTGCGAGTTCATCTGATAAATAAAAGACAGTCCGGATTAATGATCACAGTGCGTGTGCGTGTGTGTGTGTGTGTGTGTGTGTGCGAGCGCAAGTTAAAAGCTTGAACCTGCTGCAGCGGCACTTTCCCTCTGTGCAGGAGGTGCTGTTGCTGCTGATAGCTGAGCAGCGAGCGAGACACGCCACTCAAACCTGGAGGCAAATTCTGATTGGGTGGGGCTGATGGTGGGAGGCGGGATCTGTCCGGCTCAGCCGCGCCCACCTCCGCGATGGCAGGATCGGAGTCGAGGATGAGATGGGCCAGAGACTCGGCCAGGTCGCCCCCGGCCTTGTCCTCAGAGCCGAGCAGAGAGAGGGAGGAAGTAGGGGGTGGGGGGAGGGCATGAGGTTTGGGTGGAGGAGAGACGATGGAGGGCACATCACCACCTCCAAGCAGCCCGTCCCTCTCATCCAACTCCGCCAGCCGCGCATGCTCCTCCTGCCAGTCATCATCTGTGGAGGGAGGGGGGGGTCGTGAGTCAGAGTGTTACTGTTTCCATCATGAAGTTGAATTATTTTCCTCCATCAGCACACCCCCAAGTGGTGTATTCCTCCTCCACCACAGCAATTTACCAAGAATAATTTACAATTTATTCATTTAAGCTGTATCAGAGCCGAGCCAGAGTAAAGTCGAATAAATATAAGTGCAGTTCTGTAATTCTGTTCATTATTTAACAATACTCAGTGTCTCTCAGCAGAAGCAAGTGTGTGAACGCTGCAGGATTACCGATTGCTCCAGCTCCAAACGTGTCATCATTAAACTGGTCAATTTCATCTTCTTCCTCTACCAGACCCTCCTCCTCCTCCTCCAGGGTGCAGTCATCGTCAAAGGACTGGAGGTGAACAGAGTAAATCAGAACATGAGGAAGACAATCAGAGCGAATAACTCACTCACCCACCACCACTGGACTCAGTGGGAGAATGGAGATCGTGGTGATTTGGGTCACTTTACAGTCACAAACATGAGCTGTCAGGATACAGATATGATCTGAGTAGAGAGTCCTGTAACACAAATGCAGGCAGAGAGTCTTAAATCGCACCTCGTCGTCGCACTCGTATGAAACGGGTGTCTGTCATCTGTCAGTGTGAACGGAGACTAGACTGGGTATGCGACTCAATCCTACACCTGACGCAAATTTCATCTGGAGTGCGATTCCCACTAACCCACCGCTGGCACTTTAAACAAAACTTAACACACTCCAATGAAGCAAATTTAAATAAATTAACCAATTTAACATCAATGAGAATACAAACTTAGGGCCTGTTGCTGTAATAGGCTGTTTAGAATGATGTGTCAAAGCTTTAATTAAACATGGAATTCTGTTTTACTGATTTTGTTTAATAAAGCAAATATAATATGCAGTAAAACAGAGAGGATACAAACTTTTGCACTGTTTATATGTTTAATGAGAGCAGAATGATGTTATTCTCAGAAGGGTTTTATAATATTTGCATTATACTTGTATAGCTAGTTATGCAGTTGAGGGTTTAATAATTGAAAACAACTCTTTGCTCTTTTAATTAGTTAATTAGACTAACAAGACTATTAGTTAGTTACCCTCTTCATGCAGCCAACAAACTAACTACTTAGTTACTTAACATAATCTCCATTATGCAAGTACATTCCTAGTTGTAAATCAAATACACTTACAATACATACAATTTAAAGTTAAATCAATATAAATAATATTTGTTTAGACTAGGAACCAGCTCGGAAATCCTGATATCTCCTTTACACTTTCGATAAAAGTGACACCGGTGTTCAGCTTAGTTTAGGCCTTTTCCCGCCCGCATTTCCACAAAGCCCGCCTCCGTCGCTGTGATTGGCCAGCTCTTCATACTCACAAGCGCCTATTCGACAGTTTGTGTGTAGGCATAAACCAGTAACCAATCACAGTACGGAATACGGTATTTGTCTGAAAACGGATGGGAAAAGTAACACAGGCCTCACAACACACTCTGCCAGCTTTTAGTCTAGCCAGCTAGCCAGCTTAGCCGGTTGTGTCCGTAAACAAAGACACAAAAACGACTTCGCGCGTCTGAAAACGCTCCGTTCGATTTCAAGAAGCAGACAACGGAGATAAAAATCAAACACGAAATAAAGGATTTACCTGAAAACGGAACATGTATCGTCAATCAGAAATGTTAGCTAGCTCAATTTCCCCCCCGTGCATGTTACGCAGCTCACAGCTTCCCGTGAACGCGCATACAGTCGATAGCTCGGAAACGCGCTTTACGCCGCCATTTTTCTACGTGACGTGTTGAAAACGTCAAACGCAATGGACTATACCTAAAACCCGGGGCAGCACCAACTCACAGGACTGTATAATACACACCAAAACTCAGGACTGTAAGAAACAAAAACAAACAATCAACAAACAAACAAACAAAACCAAAGCACATGAATTTGGTTAAGTCTACAGGTTTCACAGAGAGACGACATGATGGTGATATCGATACTGAAAGCCTGAGTATCGGCTGATACCGCTAATGATTTCTTTAAAAACGACCAAGTTTTAAAATGTGTTTTTTTAAACTGAAGCATTTCACGAAAACTCCTTCACACAAACATCACTTAAATTGTAAATATAACGAAGTATAAATAGAATAAAATAAGTAACAAAAGAAAAAAACATTCACAGTTCCAAAAATACAATTTTTTCCAAATCCAGTTCTTTGTAATTTCCTGCAGATCTAATATCTGATATCTTTTCTCCAATATCTGATCCACAGTTTTTTCTGGTATCTGCCCAGTACTGATATTGATACTGATCCATCACTTAGATTTTAAATATAATACATATATTAAAGTATAAATATAATAAAATCAGTAACAGAAGGGAAAAAACAGTCTGTGTAAACATTTCCAGTTCCAAAAATACATTTGTTTTCTAAATCTAATTTCAATTCTTTGTCATTTCTTACATATCAGATATTCAATGTGTTTCCTCCAGGGTGAGAATATCTTTTTTTTTGCTGCTATCGGCCCAATACTAATACTGATACTGATACTGATATTGACACCGACACTGATAATACTGATACTGACATTGATCTTGATACTGATATTAATACTGATATATTGATATTCATAGTGATATTGCTCAGACAGACACGGCGTGAGGTGTTTCCCTCCATCCCTGTCTGTATGGGATCAGGCTCAGCCATGCAGCAGCACAGCCACACAGAGTATAAACAGGTAGAAAGATTTTTTAAAATGACAGGCATTTCTGTAATTAATAAAAGAATGTAATTGTGGATAAATTTATGTAGTATGTGAGGAATAAAACACTTGGGGACATGCTGTTATAGGAAAATAATCATCTTAGGTGGACAGCCTTCATGAACAGAAATTAGAAACATATTTCTGTTGCGCATATTCTCTTTTATGCTCCTTTGCACAAGAGAAAGAAAAAAACCCCGATGTACATCACATGATATAACCACAACAAACAGCGAGACAGACAGCAGCAGCATCCCTTCAGTGTGAATGTTAATCAGGACCATGGAGCTTATGGAGAACGACAGCGATTCTGAGAGCATCTACATGAACGTGGATGAGGCTGAAAAGAATTCTAATCAGAGTGAAATATATGACAACATCTACCTGAACTCAAGACCTGACATCCCAGGTAAAAAAAACAAAAAAGTAATTTTTAAAATATAAATTTATACATACATTTAAAACACACTCTGCATGCTGTCAAACTATTGTGTGATGAATCTAAATTTAATAATAATTTCATTTCTTATTAAAAAACAAAATTAAATTAAATTATGTAGAGCTAAAGTCAATACATTTTTGCAGAAAATTTTATATATTTTTTCTTACACATTAAAAAGATCACTAGAGGTGAACTAATTGTTCTTTACATGTACTTAATAGAGGTTTCAAAAGTTTATCTAAAATAAAAAGCAATAGAAGGGAAAGACAATGCTATCACTATCAAAAGAAAAAAGCCCCAAAAATGTATAATAATGTTTTTTATAAATACATAATAATATATATTTATAATATTTATTTTTTAAAAGTCTAAGAGATATTTTTTTATTATTAAATATATTGACTCATACAAATCATCATGTAACATCTCTCTAACATCCACTTTCATGTGGTTTATCTCTGTCTGGTTAGCAGTCTGTCAAAATCATTAAAATATCATACATCTCTACAAAGCAGTAGTGAAAGAGTAACCATGTTCCTTTTGTAGTTTCTGCAGGTGCTTGTGAAAGGAGAAAGGTGAACATCAGTAACACGGCTGCAGTGGGGCTGGGGTTCCTGTGTGTCCTCCTACTGGCTGTAATCATTGTGCTGTGTATTAAACACAACGAAGAGCTGCGTCAGATACAGAGAGGTAATAATAACTGGACTACAGAGAGAGACACGTTACAGAGCAGGTATAATGTCATGACTACAGAGAGAGACACGTTACAGAGCAGGTATAACATCATGACTACAGAGAGAATCATGTTACAGAACCAGAACAACAAACTGACTTCAGAGAGAAACCAGTTACACAGCAGCTGCAACGCTCTGAAATCTGAGAGGGATGCAATACAGAAGAAACTTACTGACATAGGTAAGTTATAACTGCTAAAAATATTAAACTAACCAAACATCATCAAGACGTTAATTGATAGTGTTGACTGTATTCCTGCTGAAGATTCTTGTCCGTATGGATGGATGAGGTTCTTGTCCAGCTGTTACCGCATCACTTACTCTCCAAAAACCTGGGAGTGGAGCAGACAGGACTGCTTAATGACAGGAGCAGATCTGGTGATCATCAACAGCAAAGAAGAACAGGTGAGGGGAATGCAGGGAAGAAGCTAAGCTCTGAAGTGAATCAATATTTGCTTATGGATAACTCAACATAATTTTTGTTTTACTTGCAGCAATTTGTTTCTGGACTTGGGAAGAACGTATGGATCGGACTGACTGATCGTGAGCAGGAGGGACAGTGGAAATGGGTGGATAACACACCTCTGGAATCTGGGTATGGAAGAATCTCAGGTCATGGCTACTGATATTAGATGTGAGGCTAAAATGTAGTATCTATCAGTGGATGGACAGTGTTAGTGCTGAGCCCACCAAATCTAGTGGGCATGTCATTGTGTGTAACCACTTGACACAGCTGTCACTGATTGGCTGCATGAATCTGCAGCAGTAGAACTGATGATGGTTTTTCCTGTAATGTCATGAATTTCACTGAGCCTCCATGTGTGTTTTAGATACTGGATGAACAATGAGCCGAATAACTCTGGGCTTCCCTACGCTGATGAGGACTGTGCTGAAATTCGACTTCGGGATGTTCCAGTAACAGCCAACTGGAACGATATCCGGTGCAGCCTTACTCTTCATGGGCTTTGTGAAAAGAAGATTCGGTGCAGCACTCAATAACAGCTCAAATGTCTTCCATTTACTAAACACTTTATTTCCCCCATACTGCTGCATGTTTATATCTGTGCAGGACTCCTATAATCTTCATAACTGTAGCAGGGCACAAAAATGTGATATTGTTTTCATTTTAGTTCTGAAATGCTAAAATAATGTTGTCCAAAAAGTAAAATGTATTGATATTGAAGAATATATCATTCCAAAAATCTGGCACTAAAATCTAATCTTGTAGCTGTTTTAAGATCAGTCTGATGTGACAAAATAAATAATTGATCACATAAATATTTCATCTTACATTAATATTGTCCAATGAAAATGAACAATGTTTGTATGCAATAAATTCAGAAACCCAGTGCAGGATACAACATGGACTGAACACAGGATGTTTTTAACTCAGCAGGGTTTAATTATGATGTTGATTTTTTAAACTGGTTCAGTTCTAATGAATGATATTTTAATGATAGAATCCTGACAGTAGAGGACTCTGCCAGCATCTCTCTCTTCCACTGACTGGCTTCAGCTGCAGTGTGTTTGGTTTTACACTTCCTGTTCTAAACAATCCCTCAGGATGTCTATGAGAGTCCAGAACTTTAAGAAATCTCCATAAAACTTGTGACAGGTTAGAGATATCAGAGTGAACCCACACACACACACACTCTCACACACACACACACACACACACACACATATCTAGTTTCAAATAGAATTGTGACTATTGATTTATAATTTATTTTGCAATTTGGTTTGGTAATGTTAGCCACTTTTCTCTCAGTATCCTCAGTAATATTTTCAGTACACAGCAAACAGGGCACAGGATTTCTGAGATGCTTTACCGCTCTCAGACACTAGATGGCACACGATATTAGATATGTACCTCTGCTAAGGAGGTCATGTGTCCGGTGTGGTTTGTTTGTCTCACTGTAAGCAGGACTGCACAAAACCTACCAAAACTATTTCCATGAAACTTGGTGTCAGGGTGTTGCGTGGGCCGAGAAGGAGCCCATTATATTTTGGAGCAGATCCGAGTCACAGGGTGGCTCTAAGAATTTACTTTCTATTTGACTAACATTGAGAGACACGACATTTGGCCAAGGTGGAAGTCTGCCCTCAGCGATGCCATACATCTTAAAATCCAGGAGATGGCCGTAAAGTTCAATAGTGACAAAACATAGCTGATGTAGGAATATGATGACTATTGGAAATATATCCAGACGTATAAAGTGGTTGCGGATTTGCATCACAGACGAGTCAGTTGGTGTCCGTGCCTGAGGTCTGTGCTCTCCTACAGCTCTAGTTTCTTGTAATATTGAAAGGTGGTTTTTTTCTCATAATAACAAAATGTGTTCTTGTAGTTCTTGAGATTTTTTATGATGAGATGCTTTTCACATCGTAATGGGTAACAGTCATTGTAATAAGTTCCAAATATTTTTTTCTTACATGGCTGCACTACGCTTCCAAACACTTGTGTTAAATATTTAGTGGTGTAAACTTTGACACATATATTTTGACAAAATGTCTTTGAAACATATTTGTAAGGATTATTTTGGTTATAGCAAAGCTAAGTATTTATACCATGAACATTTAATTTCATTTAACATTTTACACCATCATTGGCCATAAAAGGGGAAACTTATGTTGGAGTTCAAAATGTTAGATTTAAAATAACTGAGATAGAGTGTTTAGGTGTTAGGTATTTAATGTAATAAAAGATATCATAAAAAGAAATACTGTGAATGACAGCAGTGACGAGGTGCAGCTGAGCGATCGTGTGGTGTAGAGTGTGAACTGATGATCTGACAGATTAGGCAACGATGTGAGGACAAAACCACACGCTATTGTGGGTTTTCTCTGAAATGCACAGGAAGAGCCGATGCGTGAGATTGTCCATCTCGAGCTGGTTTTAGAAATGGAACAACTCTTTTTCTTCTTCTTTAATGAAGCTTTGTGCTAAAACCATATTGTGTTCATTACATTCCAACCTCTAGACAAAGAAATAAGTGTTAAAAAGGTACAAACATAAATGAATACTTTTGTGTTTTTCTGAATTTTTTAATTTTCTATTATTGGTATAATGTTGTTTATATAATGATGAAGACAGAACCATATAGTGAGGATTTATAATAACCCCAGGTTTTATAGCTGTATACTGTGTAGAAAGACGTGGATGCGGAAAAGGATCTCTGTGCTTTCTGAAAAATAATTATATTATAAAGATACGAAAGGTGTGATTCAGTCATTTCAGTTTTCAGGACCAGAGTTTAAACACGGATCAGAGCAAGACATAATCGAGCATCTGTTCATCATGAGGGCAACAGTTGAGGGTTTGTGGAGGCCGAATTATTTTTTTCAAAATTTAATTTATACCGAAATTATATTCAAAAGGACAGAGTTCTCAGTAGTGTTACTGATGGAAAATGGTTTATTTGGACAAAAATGCAGGTTATCAGACTTACATAACTATTACAATCAACATTATTAATGTTTTATATTCTACACAAACCTTGTCCTATAATCTAATCATAATTTCATATGTACAGCTGCAACTTAAACTATTTTTTGTTTATATGGAGAAACAAGATCGCTGCTCTTTGTCTTTGTTTAGTCCGGTGTTGTTGTTTTTTCAGTTTTGATGAGAAACAGAAGTATGTATACATACTTACTATACTTACTATAGTATACATACTAGTACAGTACATCGCTCCAAAAATAATGCACTCATCAGAGTGAAAATCAGATGTGATTTATATTATGTGCTTAGCTTCATCAGTTATTTAGATTAGCAACGAGAGCTAACTGTGCTAGCTACACACCCTACCAGTGGCAACAACCATCTTTTACCTCCTTCTGAGCTTCATTTTTCTCCCTAATGCCTCTGTACACATTTAACGAGGTCGTATATGACAGGAGAAGATGAAACCATAATGAGATTATACTGTAAATTTGTGTGTCGAACTGTAAAGGGAACTAATTTTTGGTAGAATCTAAATGTGAGGCTGGAGAACTAAATGGTTCTGACTGCAGACCTTTGCATATTACTGAAAGGTTTGATACCTATTTTGAATAGAATTAAGAAAGTTTTGTACACACACAGAGGAAATGAACACTCGACTGTCGCTTCATCACGTTCTCGTGTGAATGCAGGATTAGAAGGAGTAAAATATTGTACTTCTAATAGTGCTGGATGATTATTTTCACAGGTGATTATGTAGGGTGACCAGACGTCCTCTTTTACCCGGACATGTCCTCTTTTTGAGACCTGGAAATTGCGTCCGGCCGGGATTTTAGAATTGTTCGGGATTTTGAGCTGTATAAACATTCGTCACGTCATGGGCATCTCTCATAAACTAGTTACTATCCTACACGCCTGTTCACTTCCACTCGCGCTAGTAGAGCCAAGAGACAAGTGAGCAGGGTGGGGGACAAGAGAGGAAGCAGTTTTGGGCTTCGGATATTTCCCTGCACGTTCTCAGCCTACCGTAATTGGTTGCTCATCTTAACCTTAAAAAAAATTAATTGGTCAGCACTGCAAGTAGCACCAATCACTGCCATCAACACCGGTGTCCTTGGTTACAACAAGCACATGGTGCTCGATATCTGCAGTGCAAAATGCCGAAACGCCGTTGTAAATTCACTGACGATTTACAAAAAAATCCCCGTGCTTTCGTGTCGGTCGCAATGCACGGGATGCTGAGTGCATGACATGCGAAGGTGCCAATAAAGGTGCCACTGACCGAGTGATGGAGATTTCACTCGTCTTAAGGCTCACCAGAAGCGGACCAAATATTTTCAGAGGTCAAAGAGCATTGATTTTCAGTCAGAGCTGCTGAAGATGGCCCAGTGTTTTTTTTTTTTTTTTTTTGCCATACCTGCTCACAACGCTAATACGGAGCGAGTTTTTTCCCTGACACCAATGGACCAGGGAAAGGAATCACTTGAGTGTTGACTCACTGAAGCAGATCCTGTGCACCCAATACAACTTAAAGCATCTGACATGCAAGGACTTTCATACT
>JAQQZX010000013.1:12005205-12023251 GCA_030068355.1 Notoglanidium maculatum | reverse complement strand
CCTGGCTCCCGGTATACACCTAACTGTAGCTGCTGGTGCCCCTAAAGGCCTGGCTAATTTCACATGCCTTAGGATAGTCTCCTATAACCAGAGTCACGCGTCACACGTCTAACAGGTTTGCTCTCCTCAGTGAAGCGCCCGCTAAGAAACCTGAAAGAGTTGTTTATAAATGGCTCCAATAGACATTTGTTAGTTGTGTAAATCTATGATCCCCTTTCTCAGATCTGCACTGAGCTCCTTGGACTTTCCTATTGAACTGTGTGCTGGTCAATTCAATCAGTGCTGTCAAACAAACCCTTTTTATATTGGCACAGAGATGCTACCAGCTGTAGTCAATCATGATCACTAACAGATTGTTAAAGGTGCAGTATGTAGGATCTACAGGTACCTAGTGATGAGTTTGCAGATTTGCCCCCCTCTCACCACTCCCTTTTCAGGTGCATATTAGAATGTAAGGTGGCCATCAGGTGAATGCAGTGTACAGTCCAAGTGCTTCCAAAATAATATCATCTATCACCACATCAAGTAGCCAGTAAACTAATGAGGTTATTTTAAATATATATTTAGAAATTGTATTTAGTTATTTATTCTGTAAAACTATAGGTCATAACTTACATCTAAGATAGCAGAGTGTGTTGTGGTAGCGTTTTATTGCTAGTGAATATTATTATTACTTGTTCAGTGTTGTGGTAGTGTTTTATTGCTATTTATTAGCAGGATAAATTTGTTTTTCTCTGTTTGAAGATTCAAATATCGGATAGGCCCTCCATTAACCTTACTTAGGTTAGAGATAGGTTAGAGAGGATAGAGAGAGAATTATACACTAATGAGAACATACTTATGAATATTATATTCCACTTTTGCTAGTAGATCCCCCTACATAGTCCTTTGTATCCTACATATAGTGGACCTGTATGTGTATTTTTGTTGATTTCAGTGTTGATTTCAGTGTACAATCATTCTGCCCCAGAAAAAGAAAAATTCAAAGAAGTCATTGAAAGCCCAATATTTCCATATATACAGCTCTGTAAAAAAAATTTGAGACCACTGTAAAATTTTAAGTTTATCTGCTTTTACTGTTTATAGGAATGTCTTTGAGGAACATGAACATTTTTGTTTTATTCATTAAACTATTGACATTTCACATAAAAATGTTGTTACTTAAAGCATTTAATTGCAGAAAATGACAACTGATCTAAATAACAAAAAATGTGTTTTCAGATCTTGAATAATGCATAGAAATCAAGATCATATTCAGCATTAACTAACACAATATTAATGTTTGAACTTCCATCCTCCTCTTTATCACATTCCAGAGGTTTTCAATAAGGTTCAGATCTGGAGATTGGGCTGGCCATTACAGGACCACTTGATCTTGTGGTCCTTCATGCACACCTTGATTGACATGGCTTTGTGGCATGGAGCATTGTCCTGCAGGAAGACCCAATCCTTAGGGAACATTGTAAGAGCAGAAAGAAGAAAGTTTTCTTCCAGGCTAACCTTATACATGGCTTGATTCATGCGTCCTTCACATTCTGTCCCATTCCAGCCTTTATGAGGCATCACAGATCATAACTAATCCCTCACCAAATTTCACAATGAGTGCAAGACACAGTATTGTGTGTGAAAAATCATTTTTGCTCTCTGCCAGTCTGTAATTTTGATGTTCCCAATATCTTATGAACTGTTATTTTTTAAATTTTGAGGATGGAGCCTGATACTCACTGTATCCCTCTGCCAGTAAAGCCAGAATTGAACCCTTCTTTTTCTCACTCAAATTTTTTCTTTATAACTCTTATGGCATAATCAGTAGATATTTTTGTATTCCAGTTAAATTTAAGGTACTACTAGCAGTTTTTGCTATCCAAACTGCCATCCAAACTGGTCCTATTGCAAGAGGATAGTGATATGATGGTGTGTTTTTTTTAAATACTTTTTCTCATTAAGTAAGATTTGGTTCAGATCACCTTATCAGTACCTCATTAAGTAAAATGAGGTGTGCTAGTGTTGGAATTCCAGCACAGACACTGGAATGAAATGGCAGGCATACATTGATATGCTGATTTAATTAGTCAATACTCCTCCTAAAAGGTTCATCAGATTTGTCAGGTTTAAGATTTTTATGGGTTATGATAGTTATGATATCCACATGCCCAGAGTGACACTCTGGTATAGTATATACTCTGGTATTCTGGTGTGTGAAAGTGCTCTTTTTGTTTTATTGGTGGTGTGACTGAGCAGGCGCATAGTGGACATTTGGGCAGCTGGTATCTGATCACAAAATGAATGAATTTGTTTCACTATAATGTATAAAACCTGATCAAATTATGAGGAAATAAAATATTTGAAAAATCATGTCTGAATTTAGGTCAGTGTTTCATTTTCAAATGTGCTTGGGATTAGGGGGGCCAATGACCCGTTTTTCCCCGATAGACAGGCCTACGGATACTGTCAAGGATCAAGAGTTGTATTTGCTTCCATTCTTTACTATGTCACCATTTTTCACTTTCTCCCCTGTTTACACACACAAGGTTCTATTTCCAGTGTTTCTTTAAAAACAGGAATGGTCATAATGGAATTATCCATGAATAGTACGTCTTTAGTAAGAAGGAGCTACATTAATTGTCCATTATCAAATGTACTGTAATTGGTTTGAGAGAAAATACCTCATCACCATCGCACATCACCCACTAACCCACTTCCCCCCACATCTCAAACTTAGACTTCATTTTATCTGTGTATACTTAGTCTTAGTTGTTTTTTATTCAGTTTTGTTTCAATATTTAATTTTTTGCTTAATTCTAGTTACCAATAAAAACCAATAAAATTCTGTATGTCTTTAAGTGGGCCACAATAACAATCTTGATAAATCTTTGCATCAAATTATAATAAGGATTATTTCATGTGCTCTCTTTTCCAGGAGGAGGCTCCTTGTGCCACTTTTGGTTGTGGGTTTGGTCATCATTATCATTCTAAAACTGCCCATATTATATAAGAATCCAGAACCTGTCATGGTGTTCGTAGATCCCCATCATCGAGAGGTAATGTTTAATATTTCTGTCTTTGTTATACAAAGCTTGATGTCAAAAATGAGACTTAATTCCAAGACAGAAGTATGTGAATGCAAGCATGTAGCAAGTGATATGCAGAGAAACGGGTCTATCCTTTCATATACTAAACAGAACAAAATCACATGCAGTTAAAAAAAAATCACATCAGAGGAGGAAGATGAATTAAGTAAAAGTGAAGAGTAAAACTGTTTTAAACCAGAGATCTCTCTACTTTAGGGCTATGTATTTGCGTTTAAGGAGCATGCCATTTTGAGAAAGGAACCTTGTGCTGTTAAGACCTTGAGTCACCCCCACCGCTATTATCCCGTCTTATTACAGAGCGACACCCCACCAGTTAGACACAAGATCACTGGTTGGTTGTAGGATGCAGTTATTAGAAAGGGAGGTCATGGAGCAGTTCGTGGAACAAACAATACACATACCTGGCACAGAAAGCCAGCACTGTTTCTCCAGAAGGGGGCACTGTTAAAGAGTGTGCACTTCCAAAGAATTTGATTATTAATCTGATGAGCAGAGTCCAGGAAACAAATTGGCCCATGATTTGCATTAGAGCTATATTATGTGGACAAAGGAGTCAAAATTTGAAAATCAAAATAGGCTCTTATTGTATGTATGTTAAGGGAGACATGCCATGAAAGTTTTGTTTTTTCTTGTTGTTTTTGAAATATGATACATCAGTGTGACTTGAGGACATACTAGGACTTTCACAGTGAGCTCCTACCTTCTGAGTCTGTAATGGAATAAAATAGCAGAGAAGCCTTCCATTGGTATGTAGCACTGTGCATGTAGGCCATCCATTAACATATTACTGCCCATAGCAATTTGAATAAAAAACATGAGGCAGAGAGAGGTAATCTGTCACCACCCCCTGGCCTTTGGACCACCTCAAATTTAAGGAGCTGAAGTAGTAGATACCAATGATTGATCCGTGAGTTGGCATCCTTCTTGCAGTGGAGCTATTGGAGTGGAGCATGGTCCGAACAGAAGGTGAAAGGGGCATCCCAGCAGGTAGTATCAGAGAGTCAGGACCGCCCACTTGATGGCCAGACACTCCTCCTCTATTGTGCTGTACTTACTCTTACACACCAAGAGCTTGCGGCTGATGTACAGCACAGGAAGCTCATCCCCCTCCACCACCTAGGACAAAACAGCCCCCAGTCCTCTGTCTGATGTGTCAGTCTGTAGGACAAAAGGGAGAGAAATGTCAGGAGAATACAACAGCGGGCCCCCACACAAAACCGCTTTTATCTGGGTGAAAGCCCATTCAAACAGCTCTGTCCACTGGACCACAAGCTCTAAATTGCTTAACAAGTGGCAAGGACCCTTTCAAATCACACAGCGAGTTGAGCCTAACTATGAGGTCAGCCGAACAGACAATGGTGATCAATGTCAAAAATACCACCTCAGTCTTCTGAAACTGTGGAGAGAGGAGGTTCCTATGGCTCTGGCAATGGTGGTTCCTGAGATGAAGGAGCCGGGACCAGCGGAAAGTTCAAAACAAAATGCAACCCTCGTGCAGTATGTTCTAATGGCCCAACGAGATCCATACCAATTTTTTGGAAGTGGAGCTTGATTAATAGTAGAGGATACAAAGGCACTGTCCTGTCACTCAATATAACCTTTCCTTAACACTAAAAGCGCCGTGCTGGTTTGATCTACTTATAGCGCGGCTAGGTGGTCATAAGATCGCTAAGTCTTTAGACAAGGACACTGTTACTCACACACAATAATCGCTAGATGGCACTTTCTACACAAAGCAAACAGTTTAGTTATAAGATCAGAGTGCGTTCAGCTAATGTGTTATTCATTTCCATGTTGATAGTCGGTGATTATTTCATTAGAATGTTTGTTGTCCAGCTCTTCTATCATATAAAGTACATTATTTGCGGCAACCATGTGTCAAAAGGCATAAATTCTGGAAGAATCAAACTCGACTGAGAAAATCATCTGAATAAGACTAATCTCATAGTGTTTGTTTTTAATCTTTATCTTCTGTCGTGGATAATGAATAAGGTTTGTCACAACTTGGCTTTCTTACAACTACGAGACATTTTTTAAGCTTCATACCTAAACAGTGAACATTACTGTCATAACCGAATCAAACACAATGATTATGCTCGTTTTAAATGTTGCTAGGCAATGGCCCATACGCGTAATCAGCAGGAACATGGTGCACCTGGCCGTGACTCTTTATAAACCTGCCGGATGTTTCGCTTTTTGTGTGCAATCATATTAAAAAAAACAGCTAAAAGCAAGAAACTGTTGTGTGCGGATGCTCGCTGAGAACAGGATCAAAGATTTCATTAACTGCATTGCTGTTTGCTAACTAACTAATTTGTTAATAAACTAATGTTAATTTGCTAATAGACAGTTGTTTGTGATTAACAACTGATTGTTTTCCATTGAAGACATCAGAGAAGATGTGAAACAGTAATTCTTTTTTTTGTTTATACTTTCTTAAGGTCTTTGAATTTTTAAAACTGTACAGAAGATAACAGTTTGATAACAGGAGGTGCATGAGCAGTTGGTGCCTTTGCAGCGTAGCATTATAATCATGGACGCGGAAAGTTTAATCAAGGCTCAATACCTAGTCTGCCAAATAGCCAACATGTAACACCTCCCAACCCCCTCTCAACAGAGTAACACAGTCTATTGTTAGTTTGAATGATTTAGCCAAAACTAATTCATATCACAAGTAGCCTACAACTAACTATCATGAGTGTGTAGTTTATAGAAAATTCATCAGAAAAAAATTAATTATTCAAGATAGATACCTGAGGAAGTCTATAAATTGAAAAAATGTAAACAAATACATAAAGTACACACATGTAATAGAAAATGTAGGTACAGCTTGTTAATGAATAAATATTCATTTGTAAAAACAATGTATGTCACAATAGATTTTTGTCAGCAAAGCTGTGTGGATGTGTAGTGCTTTTGTATGTGTACTGGATGTATGTGTAGTGGATGTGGAAGTGCTTTTACTGTAAATAGCATAGGAGCTGCATTTTTACCATTTATTGAAAGTGAATCACAGAACAAAAAACAAAACTTCTTTTTGCTGAATCAACAGCTGTATAGATATAAATATTTATATAACAAAGTACTTTATGAGCTATTTAGTATCCTGTGTGTTGAGATGCTGTAACCCCTTTACACAGCCTGCTCAAGCAGGGAATGTTGCGTCTCTGCCTCGCCATTTTGTGTTTGAATTTCTTCTGGAAAGATACTTGACTGACAGCCTAGAACAACAGCCTAGGTGTGATCCCAACCCCTGACTGGGCCATGAATCATTTGGTCAATTGACCAACTCAGAAATTCCCTTCAACGTAGGCTGATGTTTTGTAAGTAGCTTTATCGTCTTTCATAGGCTTACATTTTATTTGACTTACATTTCTGGCAGATGTCAGAAGTTTTGTTCCCTGAACATCTGCCGACTTGATACAGCAGAGAAATACTCTCCGGTAGTTTGATTTGCTGACCAACTCCAGTCAAGTTCCCTTCACAGTAGCAAATTTTCCTCAGGATTCTTGCATTGTTTTAAATTGGCAGATGTAACAAGTTTTATTCCCTGAACATCTGCCAATTTGACACTGTCTCCTTTTCATAGGCAGGGAAATAGTTTTAGGAAAATGTCACTTACATGCTATTGCCCCTGCTGTCTTTGCCACTTTCTGATGCGCACACAGCTCATTCACCAGCTCAAGAATATATTTCCTTCTGCTTATGGTAACATTCATGCATTGTTTGTACAGAATATGTGCATTAATTGCAGCCAGGTCTAGGTGGTTGTAAAACACAACTACAGGCCAGCACCGGGTGCCTCCCTTTACTGAATACAGCCGTGCCATTTGATCCATAACATCAACACCAACTTTAGTGCTGTTGTAGTGGGAAATTGCCTCGGGCAGTTTCTTTGTGCCACTATCAGTTGTAACTGTCTGATGCATTGTGCTCAGAATGCGTACATTTTTCTTTGCTTTTGGCTGGTAAATCGTGAGTGTGACTTTTCCAGCCTTCAGCACCTTGGTGGAAAATCTTTCAGACTGTGCCTGTGTACATGGGGGCATTTCTCTTCTGTTTTTGTTCATTGTGCCAACAATGGTGGTTTTATTCGCCAGAATATTGTTTGCCAGTGCCAACGAGGTAAAGAAATTGTCTGTCATTACATTTTTCCTTTCCCCAGGAAAGGCTCCACGAGACGCATCACGATATTGTCTGATAACCGGTCACCAGCCGGCCTACTGTCATCTTTCCATAGATAGGGGATTGCATTCAACATGTATTTTGTTTCAACATCAGTGGCAACCCAGAATTTGTTTACCAAATTTGTCCGGTTTATTGGCCATGTACTGTGTGAAATGACAGCATGCCTTGGTAGGGAACAGTTGTTCATCTACAGTTATGTTCTCAATCAAATTAAACACAGTAAATTGCTCGATGGACTTGTAATATTGTCTTTGGCAGAATGTGTGGGCCCTGGGGTTTCTTTCATTGTATTGCATTCTCGCGCTCTAACCCGAGGGTTTCCAGCCGGTTGTTCAACCTATACTGTGCCATTTCTTGCTTCTTGAAATGAGTCCCCCGGATACTCAATTTCAGAGTCTGATTCGGAACCTGAATTCATATTCAAGATTCAGATTCAATTCACTCATGTCCTCTTTTCTTTTTCTTTTTTTTTTTTTGGTCATTGCGGTCAAATGACTTCTAGTGTTAATAATAGAAAAATACACATAGAAAAGTGCAACATTAGGATGTTTTGACCATTAATTACTCTCACTTGGTCAAAAATATGTCTCAAGGTCCCATTGTGTGACTGCTCCAGCAGGAATTCCCCAAGTTGCATCCTTGCGAGGGGAGGAGGAGCAGCCCCCTCTCTCCTCCATGACTCCCTGCCATGGAGCTGATGCAGATGGCCCTGGGACTGTCTTTCTGGCTAATGCTGCACACATTCCACACCGTGCCTGGTTATTAGCGGGACCAACCACAAATTTTCCCCTCACTAACAACTGAAATCCTAGCCAATTTGTCCCTAGAATTAGTGGATGGGTGCAGTGAGGTCCAACCACCACCTCCACACTATGCTTTCTCCCATAGAATTTAAGTAGGATAGGTACTAGCAGTTACCTGCCTTGCCATGCCATGAATGCACCCCGGGTCCATCAAGGCCTGATGTATGATGTAGGCCCTTGAATACGTGCTGGCATCTGATACATTCCTGCTTGATTGAGGAGGCCTGAGGCATTTCAGGAATCCAGACCAGTGGTCCTCACTGTTGTAAAGCAATGCTGATTCTGGAAATGCCTTTCCTATAGCGCTTGCCTTGGCTCTGTCCCGGTCTAGGTGAGCACGGACAATCCCACTTGTGCAGAGATGGAGCATTAATTTAATTTTATTTTCATTTGCCTCTTTAAAGAAACACTCTTTATTGTTGCTGCCGTTCCTTTTGTGACCTTTTAAAATAAATTAATTAATTAAAATTGATGGTTTAGGCACCATTTAGGCACTGGCACCTTTTTAAAAGTATGGTTTTAGCACCAAGACACACATTTAGCAACATGACCTAAAGTTTGCAACTTAGGAGGGCTAGCAAAAACAAGTCAGGCCTGTTATGTATGTTATTGTCATGTTTGTATTTACTCTGTACCTGGTGGTAACTACTTGTAATTAGGGTCATGTACATAAGTGGAATAAGATCATGTGTTTTGTCATTGAATGTCTGTTTGGCTGTGCTCATGGTATGTTTTGTGTGCTCACAGTAAACTGAAAATTGTTAACCTGGTGCCTACCTAAGTTGTTTTATTGATCTCTTCTTACCACTGAATGTAATGACAAACATTACATGGTGTTAGAATGATATGGAACAGTTGAAACCTCTGAACAGTTTGTGCTTTGAAGGAAATCTGGCAGAAAATTGGTGTACCTGGATCCAAAATTTTGTATCTTTTTGCAACTGGCATTTCAGAGAATGCATAACATTTTCTTTATGTAAACAGAGATGAAGTAATAAAGGTATATAACACCATGGAATTTGCTGGTGAGGAAGAACATTTGGAGGCACTCAAAGAAAAGTTTGGTCAATATTATGAACAAATAAAAAGCATCACAAATTTGAGGCACAAGTTTTTCAAGAGTGTTCAAGGATTGTATGAATTGATTGATGCATATGTAGCCAATTTGAAAAACAATGTGGTATGACACCGGGAGTTGGAGCAACAGAAGAGCTTTGAGAAACTGAAATTTACATTTACATAAACTGACATTTGTGTCATTTGGCAGACACCTTTTCCCAGAGTGGCTTGCATATATCTCATTTATACAATGGAGCAGTTGAGGGTTAAGGGCCTTGCTCAAGGGCTCAGCATAGGTTGCTTAGCAGTGCTGGGATTTGAACTCTCAACCTTCCGATCACTAGTCCAATGTCTTTACCACTGCCCTGCTTTTTGCTTGTGAGGATTGCTCTAATTTTAAAGTACTTTGATTTAAACAAGAAAAAAACACTGTTGGTGTACTCAAGCTCTGAAGAACTAGGAGCAATTTTACTGCAAGTTGGAAAGCAGTGGCATTTGGCTCAAGGTCTTTTACTGAGTGTCACAAAAGGTACACTCAAATTGAAAAAAAAAAAGGTTTTAACCATTGTGTATGGATATGAAAGATTCCATCAGTACATCTTTGGTAAAATTGTACAAGTACATGTACATGTACATGTCACAAACATTGAAACAGTGTTTAAAAAGTCTCTTCAAAAAACACAACTCTGAGAACACTGCCGGATGGATGACATCGAGCATGGCAGCAGCATCCTCCTAAATTTTCTACAACAGAAATACTGCAACCAAAGCTTTCACCTGGATATAATAATCACTCTTACTGCCAACAGCATTGGATAATCTACTATTTAATTTCTGGAAAATCTATTTGACTTTATTGATGACATCCAAGATGAAACTGGTCTCCTGTGACAGAAGACGAAACAGCTATAAGCGAGGGCTGTGTACTCCAGTCTATTAAAAACAAACCTACTTGAATTACTACACGCAGGCCTCCTGGACCTGAAACCCACTCTTGACTTCTAACAGCCACAAATCAAAATGCTTCAGAGAAAAAAGAATACAAACAAGGAACTAAAAGGAATAGTCAAAGCTCTATCTGACCCAGTCTGTTCCCTTGCTGGTGAGAATAAAGCAATGAAAAATACAATCTTGGATATCCAATGCCACAGCATGTGTGATAATCTAATCTTTAACGGAATACCTGAACAAAATCCAGATAATCCACAAGACACAGTCAAACAGTTTATGCAAAACAGCCCCAAAATTACCACTAAACAATATAAACAAAATAACATTTCACTGAGTTCACTGCCTCAGTGCAAAATATTCCAACAATAAAAGACTGAGAGTAAAGGTCACAAAATTTGGACATTAGAAATCAAAACAAAAAGAACTCATTTAAAGCAAAGGAAGGAAACTGAAAGGGACTAATTATGGCCCCAAAGTCCAATTTCCAAGCGAAATACAAGAAAGGAGGAAAATGATTATCCCGATTATGTACATTGATGGGCAACTCTACTTCAACCATGATATTACCACCTGACTTTAGTCACCTTTTGTCACCCTGACTTTCAGTCAAAAACAGAATTGTAAATTTACATCCTGCCATCTACTTCTAAACATTACCCCTTAAGATGACTTCATAAGCACTGCCTGACTGTCTTTGTCTCTTATTCTGTCTCTCTTTCTTTTTCTCTGTTGTTGTCTGTATTTTCTTTGATGGTTAATGTCTGTCTCAGACTTTTTGCTGTCTATGTCTGTATGTTAAACCTAACTAGGGAAATATATATAAATGGAAATTTATATAGTGTTATGTTTGGAATGATGATTGTGAAGCTGCTTCACAATGACTACAATTCTTTCAATATAAGATTTGCAAATAAAATTTTTTTCAAATGCTTCTACTCCTGCTCTAATTGGATTCAGATGTCCATTTGTTGCAGCATATAGAATGAGTTTGTAGATGAATAACTGAGTCTGGAATATCCACAATTAACAGTGCTTCTATTAAAATTAAGGCATAGATTCCTGAAGTTTTAGCTTAAAATCCAGGTGTGTAGTTGGAGCAGAGCTGCGCAAGAGCAGCAAGGCATTAGGTAGCATCTAGGCTGCGTCTCCATGCCAGTCAAGTGGCTTAGCATGGGTTGGGGGATTCTTCTGGCTAAAAGGCTAAAGGTGTTAAAATCTGTACAGGTAAAAAGCTGCCAAATATGCGAAATAAGGTTCAGTCCAAAAGGTTTACAATATCCAATACAACATTTAAAGTTTTCTTTTATTTATTTATTTATTTTTTTTTACTTTTTTTGACTATTTTAACAAAAAAAGGGCTTTGCTGACTGATATAGCCCCAAGTTTATAAACTGTCTTCAATGAAATGTGCTGAGCACAACACTAAATTGGGACCTGGAATCTTTAGAAAGAAAAACCTAAATTTTCATGGTAGGTCTCCTGTAAAGTGTAGGTAACATGGTTTTGAAAGTTTATGTAATTCGACATAGTATGGATGTTTATAAAGTCCTAACATTATGAAGGCAATTCTGTTCAGGCATTTTGAAGGAAAACAGTAAAGTTCCACGTTTGTATAAGCTATGCTCAACACATGACAAGAGTTTAGCCTGCAACCCAGTTATCATGTGACATCATTGCAGTAACCATAGTTTTATACCTATGTGTGAGCAAAGCAATTGTAAGCAAGGATAAAAGCTCACAGAAAAGGATAATTGCTCTCATATAATCTGAGGTGCCTTCTCAATGTAAAATTCACTTATGTAACTTAAAAAAATTGTCCTTTTACAAACTTTCATGAAGGAGACAGGATGTTTGGTAATCTGCTTATGCAATATTTACCTTGATTTTCTTCAATAGCTGTACATGAAAATGTACATCTCCATATCAGACAGGTGCGCTGTTGTCACTGTCAACTTCTATAGCAACCACATAAACTCTCATCTCTCATTCAGACATTTTACCAGGAAATTGCTTTATTGTGGTGGAATTCAGGCTTCAGTATTCACCTGGATTGAAGCTTAGAATAAGTGCTTATTTCATTGCAGGCCAAATCAAAACAGTTCTCTGTGAAGAGGTGGGGTGTCCATATAGCATTTGCCAGCATCTTTTTAAATTGTTCCCAGTGGAGAGAGAGCATACGCAGCTGCCTTGTGAAGAAGTGCTGGATCCAGTGTCTTTTTTTTTTCAGAGCACTCTGCTGTTTTTTGGCTGCTCCAAACACTTCTAGATGAAAATCTCTTTTCAAAACTTTTCAGAAAGGTGTTGGTGTCATTCATAGTTGCCAGGTTGGGCAGGATTTCCTCTACCTGTTAGGGTCCCAAGCACTTGAGGTTCTTCTACATTTGTTTTCTCCAAGACTTGACCATTTTCAAGGTGGTTCCCATGGGCAAAATTCAAGAAATTTGGCAAATTCATCAGTGCTGGGGACACTTACTCAGGGACCAAGGCCTGGCCATGGATGTGGCCCAGTAACTCTATAGCATCACCATATGTCACCAAGTCTTGTGCCACATACATGCACCACAGTTTTAAGACATGTGGATCTCCCCAAGATGTTTTAGCATGTTTTAACCTAGACGGTTCATTGAATTAATATCAGATTTCATGTACATAATGTCAAGATGTTGGTTGTGTTAAATTCTTGAGGGATTTTTGATATCTTGTAAGGTGTTGAAATGGCAGCACAATTAATTTGTCTTGTCACACAAACAGGAAGTGTTTCATAGCTTCTCCAATGCATTGCTTGATATAGCTCAGACTTCACAGGTTGTTGGTTATGATGGATATGATGATAGCCACATGCCCAGAGTAACACTCTGGTCTAACACTACCATTTGGCATAAGAAAGAATAGCTTTTTCACTCCTCTTGGCTATACTTCTCCTAGATGGTTCATCAGATTGGTGTCAGATTTGCTATAGTTATTGGCTATGATGGTTATGATGATATCCGCATGCTCGCAGTAATACTCTTGTATAGCTCCACTATCTGGCAACAGAAAGAGTTGGTTTTTTACTCATCTCAGCTTAATAAAAAAAAAAAACAGGGTTTGGTTTGTTGGTTTGTTGTGTTAATCTGGTGAAAGCTCCAGAGGTGTGAGGGCCCATCACCTAAAAAAAACCTATCCATCAGGATCAAACACCTAATAGAAATGCCATATTCATTGTGGATTGCAACCTCAAGTACCAAAAAGTCAGCTGGACTATTTTCTGTTTCAATGTCTTGGAATGTGTGCAGCCCATTACCATTAAATGTATCTGAATATATAATCTGAATATTGCTTTGAATGGCTTATTGCTTTTTCAGCACTGTGCCAGCTAAAGTGGATGAAATGTTACCAAATTTGTGGCATACATTCCATTGTCCTAGTCTTGTGAAAGGCAGGTCCTGAAATCTATCAGGATTTAGTATTAAATTTGAAATGACCTCATTTTGTGCATAAAATTGTAAAATTTCTCAGTTTAAACAGTTATGTTATCTATGTTCTGTTGTGAATAAAATATTGGCTCATGTGATTTGAAATTCTTTTAGTTTTTATTTTATTCAAATTTAAAGAACATCCCAACTTTTCTGGAATTCAGGTTGTAAACTTTTGGCCTCAACTGTACCAATTTCCATTTTGGTGAACTATGCTTGGTTTAATGTTGGATACCTCCTTCTAGGTTGCTTCCACAAACATACAATACATCTCTATTTTACAAAGGGGAAAAGATACTTGTTACTATACAGTCCAGCACTATGCCTCCATAAGTATTGGAACAACAAGGCAACGTCTCCTGTCTTTGCTATTTACTGAAGACATTTGGGTTTGTGATGAAAAGACAAATATAAAACAATAGATAAGAATTTCAGCTTTCATTTGCTGATATTTGGGTTCTCCTAAATATCTAAGGTTCTAAGATCTGGTGATTTAATTTCCCATGATGAAGTCCTTTGTTGTGTTGGCAGTATGTTTTGGGTATTTGTCTTGCTGCATGATAATCTCAATTAGATTGGACGCATTTCTCTGTAAATTGGCAGACAAAATATTTCTGTAGACTTCTGAATTCATTATTCTGCTACCATCATGAATTACATCAATAAAGATTAGTGAGCCTGTTCCAGAAGCAGCAATCCTTCCATAAAACTTTCTTTAAACAAAAGGTGCTATGCTCTAAGTTGTTTAATGTAGATGTAGATAGCAATAAATCAATATAAACATGGGCACTACACGGCGGTAATGATTCTCAGGACACAGCCTGAGTTCAGGTACTGAAAGCATCATGTTTTGGCTTATCTGAGCTGATATCCATAGCCTTGTAGAAAAGTACAATGTACACATCAGCAAAACTACTAGTGAGAAAGAAACAGCTATACTTTTTCACACACAGCAGAAATGCAGACCTTACAGTATAATTTGCTAAATTATGATTACATGAATTTCATTCAAGGCACTACTTACTAAATTATAATTACATGAATTTTATTCTAATAAATCTTCCTTTCCCCTTTTACGCTAAAAGAATAACCAGAATTAATCAAATTCATTGCAATCACCTCATCTGTCTTCTGTCTTTTAGATCTATACCAATTGCTAATGTAGGATCAAACCTAGCCATGGCGAAATAGTTCATCAGAAAGGTTTATGTTATCAACAGACACTCTCAGACCTCCAGATTTTCTCCTATCTTAATGCATCCTGGCACAGCACACTGCTCAACAGACCCATTTTGTTTTAAACATCAGAGTTGATGTAATCATCCAACTGCTTTTATATTTACAAAGTTACGATTTACAGCGCAAGAAGCCCTGATATATTGGCTCCACTAACCATATAGCCCTCAAGATGCAAGATTTGTTACACTATCTAACCCTAAACTGACCTCCCAAGAAATCTCAGAACAATGGAAGATGTTATCAAAGTCATCCAATCGACTCAACAAACTTCTCTGCCTGACTGTTTAACTTTGTATCTATGGATGGTCTGTTTCACAGACAGATGTTTAACCAAATTGGACAGTTAAGCCTTCATGAATTGCACCTTCACACATACACATCACATGTTCTTTAGAACAAATGAGATGCGCTCTTTGAGGAGAGAATGTGTAGGAACGCTACTTTATTTGAACCAAAGTGTGTTTTAATTAATCTCTGTGTTTGTTAAGGGACCATAACAATCAGTATTTCAATCCATGTGAATGTATCCTTCATATATTTAGTCATCTAGTCATTATGCTTAGGCTAAAACTACTGATTTGTGAATGTCTAAAGATTTCCTGATCATGTTTGGTATTGTTATGACGCTCTGACTCTCGCCAGTTCAAATCTGCTTGAGTTATAACTCAGAACTTCACATCCACTTCTAAACTCAGAGAAGAACTATTAAAGCTCTCACCATCAAAGCACTTTGAACTCTACAAGCTACAAGATCATGTGTGAAACAGTGCCAAAACTCACTCAGAGCGCAAGGAACAAACTTCCCTACTATCATTCTAATAACCTAGGTTCTTTCTTACAATTTCCCTAGCTTATTTTCTTGCATAGTTTCATTACCTTAAGTTTACTTCAACATCAGAGTGGCTTGGTAGATTCTCAAGCATAACTAGTTAAGACACTAACCTGATATTATATCTCCTTGATATATTGTGTATTTTTGTGTCCTTTCATTTACACATTTCATTTATTTAACCATTGTTTTGTATTTGTTTGTTAGTGTTTGTGTCTTCTCTGGTAGTTTAGAAATAAATGTTTGTCTGTTTGTTATAAAGATTTGTGACTTTGTGTTTACTTTTCTCACAACTGTTGGTCCCTTATTTTGCTAGATTCTGTTACTTATGCTTTTAAATAAAATTAATCTTTCCCATAATTTACCATGGAGCTCTTTTTAAATGCGCAGTAAGAGGAGTCCTATCCATGACTATATTCGCTGGATGAAATAGTTTAAGTTACATCACATAATTATTCCATATTAATGAACTAATTGCCTCTTTAATCCGGAGCTAAAAATCCCTTGGAAAAACTTGGATTAATGATAGAGCTGAAAACATGCATAGAAGTGCATAATGGTGCTTTAGTGTTGTTGAATAGTGTTAATTTAGTGTTGTTGAATAGTGCAGTCACAACAATGATGACAGTGGGTAAAATGACTGCCAACAACCAGTGACCCCAGAGTTGTCTAAAAGGGGTGGCATAGAGATTGCTTTTCTCATGTCAGTTGTGAGGTTGTGTCACATTGTCAGAGTTGTCAGGGATATAGAAACAGCGGGAAATGTTAAGAACCTTGCAAACACCCTTCCCTGCCATCAGAATATCTAAGCCCAATCTATTTTGGGCTACCTCATGAATTTGTTTCACTTCATCGTTTACCAGGATTAATGCCTTGGAAGTATCATTAACCAATTCTAGCAGTATATATGCCAGGACATTAATTTTATTAAATGCAACTGTGGTTTCTCCTCCTTAAAGTAAGGTCCAACCCACATTAGTACCTGGGGTTGGATTGGAGAGAACATTCATGTTTACGGCATTTGGCAGACACCCTTATCCAGAGCAACTTACATAAGTGCTTTGTAGTCTCTATCAGTAAATACATTCTGACACTGGTTCACTAGGACCTGGGCTAAGAAGACCATCACTGTAAAAACTCTGTTGGCAGGTAATAAAGAAGAAAGCATGTACAAAGTAATTTATTTTAAGTAAAAAAATAAATACTGAAATACTGAAAGTGCTAGTCCAAGCACTTCCCAAAGGTATGACATTACTCATCGTTTGAAGACACCCTGCGACTTAGCTGTTCGGACATCTAGAAGAAGTTCATTCCACCACCTAGGTGCCAGAACAGAGAAGAGTTTAGATGCATGGCTTCCTTTTACCTTGAGAACATAACCATTGAAATTACGAGAGAGATGTCTTTTTCTTAAAGTCAAGGGTACCCACAGATTGTGAGGGTGTAAAACCCAGGCAGGATAGCAAATTCCAGACCAGGAGTAATTGGCTGGGGCATTAGGATATGCCATACCCAATAGTTACCCACAGATGTTTGTAAGTTCTCCTGTAGACAAGGAAACCTCATGTTAGTTGATCTTAAAGTACAGGTAGATGATTGTCCATCATTCTGATATTAGAGACATCTATGTACCATGGGCAGCAGGGATAGTCTAAGGTAATAGGTCCATTTGAGCATATTCATAAGTCACCCGTCCGGAAATCCCTGTATGGCCATCTATATAGCCATCTGTATTGCCATGTGGAATATCCTTTTTGACCTATGATAACCTGCCAGTATCCCTTAGTCAGGTCCAAGGTGGAGATTAATCAGGCTCTCCCCAATCTTTCCACCAGCTCATCCAATCCAGGCATAGAATACTAATCGAATTCGGAAACCTCGTTGAGCAACGGACGTAGTTGCATAGCCGGAGGCTCCCATCGGGCTTGGGCACCATGATGATAGGACTGGACCAGGCGCTAGTGGACTTTTCAATGATGCTATCTCAAAGCATCTGGGTGACCTCTGCCTCTATAGCGGGACAGCGGGCCTCCGGCACTTAGCAGCGCCGCTGCCAGACGATAACTCCGGGAGGGGTTTTGATAGTGTTGTGCCATGCTGGTCTGCCTGGGCTCAGAGGAAAAGACATCCCGATACTGTCACTAACTCATCCAGGTCCTGGCGCTGAGGTGGTGAGAGCTTCGGCCCCTTCTCGACAGCTTCCATGGTTCCTGCAACAGAAAAAGCAGAGGGGAGCACTGACTCGGGTTCTGACCCACCGTTTCAGTAAATTGATATGATATAATTTTTTTCCGCTCACTTGCCCGGCTGCTGTAGGCGGTAGTTAATTGATCATGCTCACTCAACCACTATGTACAGTGGGGCAAAAAAGTATTTAGTCAGCCACCAATTGTGCAAGTTCTCCCACTTAAAAAGATGAGAGGCCTGTAA
>JAQQZX010000013.1:11966048-11982825 GCA_030068355.1 Notoglanidium maculatum | reverse complement strand
CGTGTGTGGTTGTTTGTCTGTGTTGGCCCTGTGGTGGACTGGCGACCTGCCCAGGGTGTACCCCGCCTCTCACCCGAGGATGCTGGGATTGGCTCCAGCTTCCCCGCAACCCAGATGGATAAAGCGGTATAGATAATGGATGGATGGATGGATTTTTTAATTAACAGTAATTCATTAATCCTATTTACTTTGCTGGGATTATGTTCAAATTTAAATGTCAATTTGTCTCTGAAGTAAGGACATAAAAGAAATCTGAAATTCATCAGGTTTATAAATCTAAAACTGAACAAACTAAACATGATTTGAGTTTCTGTCAGATTAATTTATGCAAAGGTTTACTGGGACAATTTGTATTGAAACAGGATATGTTGATATATTTGGATTTTTAAAATCTATTTTACGATCATACTGCTATGAAATGTTACCCTTTCTTCTGGATCATTGTGTACTCAACCGAACATGAGCTTCACCACATACTGTGTGACTTCCAGGTGAGATTTCAGTAAAAAGAAGCTCAGTATGCAGAGCCTGATGTACTTGCTATAATGAACAAATGCGTTTCAGAAGAGCGTGAGCACTCACCGCATAGGTTCTCACCACTCAGCTCAGAAATCATAGGCATCACACCGGGTGTCTTTAGAGAGCTGAATGTTGGAAGATTGACTCACTCAATTTAGCTCAGTCACAAGTGATGTGTTTTTTTTAAGTTCTAAGGCTTTGTATTCATTCCTGGTGATGTGCGTTCAGAGTTCTGCACATTTTGTAATTTTCCCGAGTCTAACGACATAATTAGCTCAGGTGCAACCAATTTGCATCACTTCGGATGGGAGATACTGTTGACAGGACAACCATAACCCAGAAAATCACATGACATTCTGGCCGAAACCCAACACTCAGAGAAAACCATTCCTATTGTAAAGCATGGTGGTGGTAGAATCATGTTGAGAAACTGGTCAGGGTTGAGGGAAGGATGGATGGAGTAATTCTTATAATTTGCAAATCTCTGAATTGTCACCAATACAAAAACAGTTTTTTTTTGTTTCAAACAAACAAACAAACAAAATGGTAGTAAATGCAGTGGACTAACCAATTATTTAGGTATTGCATGAAGTATATTACAGACCTAGGTAGCGTTAATGCCAAGTTTGCTCTTGAATCACAAACTTCCTGTAATTGTCTGATTTTTGTTTCTCTCTATAAAGAAATAGCAAAAACCTGGTGTTTTGTTTTGTTAATTAATGTCACCTTTGTTAGGCAGGACAAGTAGTGTTTGTATATATATATATATATATGGATTGAAATGTATACATATGTATGTACATATGTATATTTAGATACAATATATTGTAAAAATAAATAAATAAATAATAATAATCCATTTAATTGTATTATGATGTAGCCTACTTTCGATGAAATTTGATATGGAGACATTTTTGCGAATTTCTACATGCTTCCTGGCTGCTTGCTTTGATTGATCTCTCTTTGAAAAGATAAAATGCTATTTGGATAAATGGCGAGTTTTTACTGGGAGCACTAACCTCCTCCAGCTCTCGCTAGCATTCAGAGAAACACTAAGAAACAAAACAAAAGCTAGAATTTAGAAATCTCTCCTCATTGGTATTGTTTTTCCCTTAGTAACACACTGACCTCTCTCAAACAATTCTGTTTACATTAACCAAATGTTCGGAAAAGGTATCGTGACGCACCTTTAAGACTAAAACATGTCATAGTGAAGTTAAAAAGCTTGTCGTTCCTTTGTGTCGCGTCATTACGCTTCCTCAACACATCATTTTACTGTCAAATTGCAGCAAGTTATTGAAAAACTGAGAAAAGAGATTAATAAAAAATGCCATTAAAGCCTGCGGTTGTGGAGATAAGTAATGATGGGGAAAGTGCAGCGCTTGCTTCTGTGATTAGCAGACCATATCGGAGACGACTCAGGGAGCTGAGACGTGAACGAAGCCGCTAATGATGTTTCATAATGACCTGCTTGACAAAGGATGCGATTTGTTAGACTTTTTAATGAAACAAGCAGATTATTAAATATTTTATTCTGGTATTTTCCAGTTCAGTCACAGAAGTAAGAAAGTATGTTTTATTTTTAAAACACTTTTAAAAACTTAGTAAACATAATAACACATAAAACAGCCAGATCAGCAAATGGAAAACAAATAATTTAAATGATCTTCATTTAGATTCTCCAAAAAAATATATTAATCATTGCAGCAGCAGTCTTATGAACCTTAATGTAAATATACACTGATAGTTTAACATTCATGGGCACGATCTAGAACCCATTAGAGTTCTTCATTTGCCTTCTCTGGTTCAAAACAGTGTGTCTTAACAGAAAAGTTTCTTTTAGGAAGCTAAGAATCCCAAATTATCAAAAGAACCCTGAAAAAAATCCTTATTATTTTTTTAATAAGAGCGTACCAAGACAGGTATTCCAAATGTTAAACTCCTGCCAGGTTCTATATATTATAAAGAAATTACTAAGCAATAATTTGGAGTTAGTACTGCACACTTACATAGTTAACACATACAAAAAGGTTCTTCAAGAACTCTATAAGGACTCCCTGGATAATTAAGAGGTTTATCTAATTTTTTCAAGATGTTATGTAGTTATTTTTGAATAAACATCATGTTAATTTGATGTAATGACAAGTAATGAGGTAATGAAGATAATGACTAATAATAACTGTTATTCTAATTTTGATTTTGTAACTCATTATTTTTCAATATTATGTCATAGCTATCTTGAAATAACAATACATTAAGTCAAAATACTAAGGTAAAAATAACATCATGGTGTCTTTAAATAATGAGATATTAGGTCAGAATAATGACATTATAAGATCAAGGCAAAATAACAAGATAAGTTGAAATAAGTTATTACATCAAAATTACAAGATAAGTCAAAAGGAAGCAAATAGAAATTATGAGATAATAACTTGGAATAATGACTGCTGTCTTGAAATGTTATCATGTTAATAAAAATAAAATACTTAAAAATACTTAAAAATAAAATATTTTGCTCATTATTGCTTGTGTTGCAGAGTGCTAATAAGTCTACTGTGTGTGCAATGCTCGCTCTAATGAAAGTACTTTCATGTGTAGGAATTTAGAGAGCTGTGTGTCTTGGACACAGCAAACAGACTCATCCCCAGGGTTCAGGGATTAGTCTCAACTCACAGGTTTCCGTGGATTTCATTATTGTGATTAGTGTACCGTTCTGCGTCCGTGTGTTTAGAAAAAAGTGTGATAATTTTTTTTTTAATATATGCCTAAAATTAATATGAAAGTATGGATAAAATACAAACACGGAGCCAATCAGCAAAAAAGAAAAAAAAATCATTCTCTCTAGCTCTGCCCTACTTAAAACATTCATAACAGTCTTTGTGCATGAATCCAGCATTCATAATGGTTTATAAGAACCTTTATAGCATGATTCATGACAACCCCAGAAACAATTTAACATTTCATTATAATGTCTGTATATATGCTCACCTGCATAACAGTTTTTAAAGCCTTATAGAGTCTGACACAAGTTTATATAAATGCTCACAAGTAGTTATATTTTCCAAGATTACACTCTATAACACCTTACAATACCAATAGTTTGTTATAATTACCTGCATAATACTTTATAAAGTCTTATAAAGTCTTACATGCCTGTATAAATGCTCATAAGTAGTTATAATTACCTGCTTAACAATTATTAAGCCTTATAATGTCTGAGAGGAGTCTGTAGTTACCAACATAACTCTTTGTGAAGCCTTATAGTGCCAGAACTCTGTATAAATGCAACTGACTTCATATATAATGCCTGACTCAAGATGTAGAAATGCTCATAAGTAGTTATAGCTACCTGTGTAACACTTTCTGAAGTAAAACTGTAATCATAATACTGGCTTAGTGAGCTCAGGTTCAGTGCACTTTTGAGTGAATTAGAAAAAAACCCCCAAATTTTATATTTTTAAATACATTTTATTTCAATAACACATCATATATCTGACAACTCCATAAATCATAAATCTAAGCGTTAAATTGATTCTCTTGCGGTTTACATTCAGCAAAAGCAGTCAAATTAATTTTCCATATAAAAGAGACATTAATGCATGTTATTATTCTGTGATAGACAGGAGAACTTATTTAACAATACTGCACAGCAAAAAAGAGAGAAAAAGCATTTTAAAAAATTCACTCTAGTTCAGTTAAACTGTGATGTCTTTAAACGAGTTCTTCACAATAAGACAATAAATGTAATTAGTGGGAGTTAAAATGAATAACTCAGCTACTCCATTTTATTATACAGAAACACAAGCGCGAGGTATTTTTGTTCTTACACAATGAAATATAATCGCTTTTTTTATTGAATGAGTTTTTCTTAGGCACAATGACATAACAGTGGCTTATTTTGTTCATTAGAATCAAAGCTGTGAGGCATTCAAACATCATATGAACTTCTTTAGAAAAAAAAGTATTTTTTGGCACATTGGCACATTTTACCACCAGACAACAGAGAAACTGTTATAATTGAATATAAGAGAGAAATTAATGGATAAAATAAAAGTGAAACAGCATGACAAGCCTGCATGAGACGCCTCACATCCTCTCTAATAAAGCCATGTCCTGAAGCCTGACTTTGTGTGTTGCTGAACTGATCCAGAGTTCACGAGGAGGTAATAACACACAATGACTCGCCCTCAAGTACGGCACAAATAATGCAGTGCTGGAACGATGCATGATACTCCTTCTGAGCCAGGTTTCTGAAAACCCCCAAACTTCATCACAGATTTATTCAAGCTCAGTTTCCCAAACTAGAACCCTGAAAAGGTCTACAGCTACAATTTAAACCAATAAATAAAGTCTGGATGCATGAATATATGAATAAAACACAAACATTGAGCCAATTAGCAACCTCCACCTTTAGAAAAGAGTTTCTCAAGAGCTTTGGCCTACAAATTTTTTTTGTAAATCCAGCATTCATAATGAATTGTTAATACATTTATAGCATCCTATGATGCCTGTATAAATACCTTCATAATCACAATATAAAACCACTTCAATTCACCCAATTCATAATTCGATTCTACTCACAATACTGGGTTCAAGGTTTGATTTTAAATATTCATTTTGTTTTGTTTTGTTTTGTTATTAACCACAATATTCCTTTTATTTAAAATGAAAAAGTTAATAACAAACTTTTTCATAAAAATTAAAATGCTTACATATAAAACATCTCCCTGCATTTCTCTTTTCTTTAGCTTTTGGCACTCTGTAAAAAGAGAGCTCTGTTTTCTTGTTGATTTCTTGTTTGAGCACAAAAGCTCGTTCCCATTTTAGATTTGTTTTGTGTGTTTTCGTGGCATTAATGATGTGTTAAATCCGCCTACAGCAATGTCACATGAATTCCCGCTATTGTACATTATTATGCCCTCTGCTGTCTACATAACACAATTACAGCTAG
The DNA here is from genome assembly GCA_030068355.1 of Notoglanidium maculatum. Lineage (NCBI taxonomy): Eukaryota > Metazoa > Chordata > Actinopteri > Siluriformes > Auchenoglanididae > Notoglanidium > Notoglanidium maculatum. Next base: position 11,977,355 of record JAQQZX010000013.1, on the reverse strand, counting down.
AAGCAACTAAGAGATGAATCGCAGTTCATTATTATTTCCATCGATTTGACTCGATCTGTTCATTGACTCAATGCACAATATATAGTTACATGCCTAGTTTTAAGGTATTATGTATGCTATATAGATTATAAATGAATGTATAATGCATTATGAATTCTGGATTCCTATGACATGCTACAGAAATCTTTACTCACTGTGGAATTCTGTTTCAGAATTTTTAAGGGTTCATCTCTGAAGATAACTTTTATACATCATTGTAGTATACATTTTTCTAGCCCTAAAATTAGCCCCAGTCACAACCACACCCTTAGCTGATCAGAGCTGCACAGCACCACCTTTTTTTATCTTTTCTTAAAAGGCAACTAATGATGCAGATCTGCTCAGGTACAATTGCGTGAAGGGAAAAGCTCATTAGAGATTTTGTTTTGCCTCGCAAACACCAGAGTTTTTTTTTTAAATCACATATGGTTTCTTTAAGAATAAAAAAAGCTCAGTTTTATAAATCCACGATTTCATGAAAACTTCAATTTCTATAAGTAACAGAACTGACATGTTATGCACATGCACTACAATAATGTCATGGCTAATACTTTCAACATGTCTGACCATCATTTACAGAAAAAAAGTGCATTATTTTCCAAAAACACAAACTCAAAGCAACGAGCTTAGACGTAATATATACGGTATGTAAGTGAGAAAGTACGATTGCTATTCCGATTACATTCACATGAGGAATAAAGTGCGAGACATGGTGGAGTTTTATAATAAAAAACAAAGAGCATAAAGGCAGGTGATAAAGAGAATAATAAAGTATTTAAATTAAAATAAATATAAAGGTTTTAAAGGGTTTAATGCAGAATGTTTGTCCACCAGAGCTCAGTTCACATCAGTAATGCATTCATGACATGCTCTGTCTCATTGTACCACTCATGCTATAGCATGTGTGTGAATGTAAAAGCATTGGTGGTGATATTTGGTCCCTATAATTGCAGTTGTAGATCTTATATTTACATTAAAATAAATGTAATGTGTACATCAAGAGATGTTATGAACATTTACTGTACATGTCTTTATTTCAATACAAAACCTATATACAGTGAACACCTAATATGTCTGAACTGCAAGTTTGTGTGTGTGTGTGTGTGTGTGTGTGTGTGTGTGTGTGTGTGTGTGTGTGTGTGTGTGTGTGGAGGCCACAGGTGGATGTCTATCATCCGTAAAAAAAGAAATCTATTACACTTGAATTCTCAGTGTGGTCAGATGAGAGCTCGCTAAGACTCCTGGATGTGTGTGTGTGTATGTGTGTGTGTGTGTGTGTGTGTGTGTGTACGCATGCATTCAGCTCAGGGCTTAACTGCTTCTGTTAGGGCATTTAGAAGATGAGAATAAACCCAAAATTTTGTATTCTGTTTGTGTCAGCGGTACTGAAAATAATTGTGTGTGTGTGTGTTTCATTATTCACAATCTTGACCCACACAAGTTCAAACCAGGCCACTGTAATCATTAATTATTATTCAATTCACTGAATTCATAATAAACCCATTAGGACTTAGGATATGTTCATAAGGCTACATAACACCTACATTAGCCCTTCTTAAGTAACATCTGAGATAAACATATTAAAAACATAAACATATATAAAGAGTTATTCCACTGACAAAGTAATCTTATAAATATCTTATAAATATTACAACATAAGTTCTTTTATCTAAGGGTCAGAGAATATATGCATAACCCTGTCATTATGCTGCTGTTCTAGTTTTACAACATGTTTTTATACACATATTATATGTTACCATGATATAAATTCTTCTTAATAAATATTAAGTGGCAGAGAATATATAACTGTGTTACAATGTGACAGGTTTTCATAAACAGCTTATAAATAATATAATTAGACTAATACACTTTCAATTACGAGCCAGGAAAGACGTACATATCTTTGTTATTATGGCATCGTTATAAATCTTTGTAAACAGAAGTAGTGAATTCAAGTCAGGTTGATTTAAAGGTCTTGACTGTTATTAATATTTATTTTTAAAAAAATCAAATTAATCTTATTATACATGTTACATTATAACCTTTATATGATTCTGACCCTCCAGAACTGCTATAATGCTTTATAATGTAACTCAGCCTGGAAAGTGATATAACAACCTAATGTCAAAGTGACATCAAAGCAGTGTAGGAGTCATTAGAAATGTTTATATAAGTTTACAAGACATTTAATAAAGCTTATGATGACTGTATGATGGTTCAAAGTAAAGTAAAACAGTCATAACACCCTAAAGTCAAATGTCAACTTATTAAATTGCTGAAAGAACTCTGATGGCTTCTGGAATAAGGCTTTATAAATGTTTATGGAGGTTTATATCAGTTGTCATGTAGCACTTACATAGTTGATATGTAGCCCCACGGACACCGTGCTGAAGTAAAATGCTATAAAACATTATGACTGCTAATAAGTTTAGGAGTATAACTTTAACTGTTTGAACCACTTGTGAGTTAGTTTGTGTGAAATAAATGTGTAAAGTGTAAAACATCATTTAAAGAAGAAAGAAATTAACTTAAGTAATTCAACACAATCCACTTGAAAATATATATTTACATTAAAACAAACATTTAAGCTAATATCTGAAAAAGGAGAAATTGATTTTCATCAGATGCAAATCTAAACAAAAGGCTTACGATAAAAAAGGGTTAAAAAAAAACCCAAAACTTTGAACTTGGAGTCTAAATTCATTGTATTGTTTTTTTGTTGCGATGGATAAACAACTTGCCGACTCAAAAAAAAAAAAAAAAGAAAAATGGCTACTACAAGCTAAACAACACAAGCTTACACATACTTCTGGGAAAAACTTCTTCATCCCAAGAGTTTGAGTCAGTACGCAAAGGCCGAGTGTCCACGCGGCTGTTGATAACGTGATTATGTTCAGCATGCTCTGAAGTTGTTGGAAAGCAATTCCAGCTCTCTGATCTCAAGACTCAAGCGTGTGTCTGAGATCTCAAGCTGAAATCCAGCACTAAACACTGACACAGAATCTTAAACAGCTACAATATGAAATGATGTTTTGGTAGCAATGCAGTATCAGGACTCAATATATACATTTTATATAAATCTGAATCATAAATCACGAAAAAACCATTAACATATGGAAAAAATGAACACCAGACAGGATTCAGGACTGATTTTAGTTATAATTTGAACTTAAATCTACTTGAAAATCCAGCGTTATGCCAGAATGTTCCACTTACCCCTTTGAATACGTCTGGAAGTGTGTTTTGTAAATATTCTGAATAAATTGCAGATTTAAGTTTATAGTTTTAAATACTGGACAATTCATAGATTTTTATACAATTCAATGATTTAAAGTTAGTTTAAAATGGAATATTATTATTATTATTATTATTATTATTACAATTTAATCTAGTATAATCTATTTTATACAATAATCATTCTCTTGATAGATATATTTAATATTAAACGAGAAGGAAATCTTGCTGACTTCCAGTACATACAAAATAGCAGTGAAATGTTATGGTTTTTTTTTTAACTAAAAACAAACAAAAATTCTGTAATTTAAGTTGTTTTAGTTAAAAAAAATGATTTGAAACATACAATGTAAAAAAAGGTTATTAAATTAAAATGTTAATCAATTAAGTTACATTTTTTGTTTTACATTTAAAACCAAAATACATTTTTGCCAAATTTTTAAAAATATGTAAAAAAAAAAGAAAAAAAAAAAGAAACTCAGCTAGTTTCCTATGTTAGAATATTCGGGCTTTATTTTAACAAAGTGTTGCAGTAAAATTGGAATTGTCCATTTTTTTCTAATTTTACATTTTATTGCAAATATCATTAAAGCTTACTATTTTTCTACATAATCAACATCTCATTCATTGCAATTGTTGCAGTGCTTAGCTAGAGTGCAGATTCGTCTATTAATATATGTCACATTTTTAAGGGTTTCATTGGACTAACTCTCATAATACAAATTGAATTATGTAAATTCTATTTATATCCATGGTGAAAATGTTTTATATGAATTTATGTCAAAATACAGATGAAAAATCTGTCAGAGTTAGCAAAGACAAACAGCTTATTATAGAAATATATGTGCATCGTAAAGATAAAATCTTAACTGTTAGAGAGAGAGAGAGAGTGAGAGAGAGAGAGAGAGAGAGAGATCTATGGGATTCTCATTCTGCCTTTAGTGTGAAGGCTTTCTATCGTGCCACTGCTGAGCTTTGCTCTAAAACTTAAGGATTATCTTTTGGGAAACATGGCCCTCGTTCCTTTTTTTTCCCATCTGAGGAAATAGCTGTTATGGCTGGAAGATTCTGTCACAACACTAGGCCGAGATAACAAGCCTACAGAGAATCGGTTTTAACAAGGCTTCCTTTTTCCTTCTTGTAACAACAATAAAAAAAAAACAAAACCACGAGGCTAGCAGGTAAATGAATAACTATGCTGTTTCCCCCACATGCCTTCACACTACTGTGGTATTTTATTGGTGATATAATGAAACTTCAGTGATGAAGAAAAAAACTAAAATGAACAGAAATAAAGAAAAAAATCCAGGAAGATCACTGCTGCACCTCATGGACCCACCAGACCTCACACAGAATTCGTCAGATTATAACGAATTTGTCTGTTTACATTACAGAAAACTTCTGTTCTACATCTAATCCTATCAATCGTGTAAACATTTGTACAAATGTCAACTTTGCTGCTTGCTTGAATTTTGTTAACTTCCATGAATACTGTACATACTGAATCTGAAAAATCTCATCAAATGCTTGTTAAGAATTCTTACGAATGAACACGTGTCGTCAGCAGAAGTCATCGTGAGGGTTGCTGGGTGTGTATGTGGTGGTTCTCTTAGTGGAGTGAGAGCAGCCGTTGTGGTTTTGGTGGTGGCTGATGAGGCTCTTACGTTTAGTGGAGCCCTCTGTGGAGTCGCTCATGACCATCATGGTGGTTTCCACACGTGACAGCATGCACATGCTACTCTGGCGTGTCGCTTGCATGCGTGTAGCCCTCAGCTCCAGATCATCGTAACTGGACAAGCGAACAAATGGACACCAGCGCAATGCTCGCTTAAATCCCGCTCGGAACCTGCGGACGAAAAGAGAAAAGTAGCTACCATGCAAAGTTAGAAAACAAATGACCACAAAAACAGAGGATGTTAATAGATATGATCATGCACATGGAAGCAACCCACGTCCTTTTTTCTTCAGTGAAGTTTATTCACTGAGCAAGAATAATAATCAAGCGTCTCCCATACTGCCATAGCAACGGGTCAAAAATGAATAACACTACAGCTAAAACTTTCATGCTGGGACTTCTGGGACTTCTTGGTATAAATATACTAAGAAAAGATACAAGTGCTAACCCCACCCATAATGCTAACATTTGTAACTTTGTATACAAATTACCTTCAGGAAAGTGTAACATAACTGGATCATTTTTAATCTGTCTTGCTCCAGTATTGGAAAGTTACCAATAAAAGGAAAACAGTCCACAATGACAGCTATGGGGAGATTTTCTGTCTCATCTGAACATCATCAATGCTTAGTGGTGTGATGATTTCAGTTTGCGTTTTACGGTCACGTATTTTAGGCGTTTATTGATGTAACAGCTGCACTTAGACTTCCATTATCAGTGATTTTATATGAGTGTTTATTACGTGTGCCAGTGTTTGTTCTTGGGGTCAATAAAGTGCATCCATTTATTTATCAGTTTATCTAAATGGGAAAGACGTCATGTCTACGCCGACTCTATGCCACTTCCTGTTTAGCTTCCTGTTTTGCTCACTGAATCAGCTCTGATCACTGATCTCACGAGCTCCTCGTTATTAATCTCATTATGTCTCATTAGCCAGTGTGTTTATTTATTTATTCCTTTTTACTCAGTTGTCATTGAGAAGCATTTCTATGCTATGTTGCTAGCCACCACTTCTTTTGTGGGGATTTTGTGGTTACGATTTATTCCATTGATCTGTGGTCTGATCCACTCCTGGAACATCTTACCCATTGCCCTGAAATGAAAATCCTAAGGTTTAAATATGTATTGCTTTATTCATCGATGTGTACCGAGTATGTAGATTTGACTTGTTGGTGTGAATATAGTATATAATATATATAAAGTATATAATATGAATATAGACAGTATTGAATATATTTGGGGTGGGGCTACGTAAGAGCTCAGGTTGTGGTGCCACCATTTTGGAACAATAAAAGTTAATATCTGAGATCGAAAGATGTATGATGGTTGTCATGGTAACATTTCATTTTGAAACACTACAAAATCAGTGGTGATGTAAATTGAGACTTGTGTCCACCAGTGATTAGCCTGAGCTAGTTTACTAGCAGTTAGCTAACCGGTGGCTAGCTGGTGGGCATGGCGATGTTTCAAACCTATTTTGTAAACAAATCTTTCTCTTTTGCTTCTTTTATATTGTATTTCATACATTTGTCCTATTTGGTTGATTTTTTAAAAATCCAATCAACTTTAAGGAACCTGCGTACCTACTGTTTCGACTCTACAAATGTTAAGCAGCTAACAGCCACCAGTGCTTTTTGTGCTGGTTCTGTTACTAAGTGTATATATTTACTTGTATTTACTATAACTCATGATGCTCTGTACCTGCTGTTAAGGCAACAGTAGATGATGGGGTTGTACATGGTGGAGCTCATGGCTAGCCACATGACTGACAGGTAGACCTGCTGGATGGACTTCTTCTTAGCCAGAGCCTTGTTCAGACCCGTGATCAGGAAGTAGATGTGGTACGGAAGCCAGCAGATTGCGAAGGTCACGACTACTATGATCATCATCTTCACCACCTGGAGGGAACAGATTCACTTCAATCAACCTTCAAAAAACAATAACAACAAAACACGATCATTAAATACATCAGCAGTCTGATCATCTGCACAACCTCACCATCATACATCAATTAGATCAGGAATTCAAGATTTTCTTTTCCACTGAAATCCTTATAAATTCTAATAAAGGGAGACAAAATGATGGACAGTAAAACAAAGTCAATAGAAATGGGAGACAGAGGAAATGTTCGTTCTTAGCAGGAAAATGCTGACGTGATGTGTTTCCAAAAAAAAAAATCACAACATAGCCCGATTCACAACCGTGAACTGCGTAGAAAATGAAAGCAGGAAGTTTTTACAGCAGGTGCTAACACTGATAACTAGAAATGCTAGCAAGCATTTCAGTGGACCTGAAAGCTAATTTTAAAAACCCTAATTTTTATGATGCGCACTAGGCAGCAGTAAGAAGTCAACAGCGAGAAAAAAATCCATCTCTCTGCTACTGTATAATAATTAGCAGTTCCTCCATTTATTTCTGGAAAAGCAGGATAATTGAAAAAAAAACAAAACAGGAAACAGGGAAAATTAGTCAACACTGAATTTCTACATTGTTTTGATGAATTAAACTAATATCAGTCCATTAAAAATTAAGCAGTTTCCATATCCATTAATACTCACACCAGTCACAGTTTTACCTCAGTGATTAGCTGCTCCCCGTCCCAACACCCAGATTCTCCTAAATTCAGTTACTTATCAATAGCGTCCATCACTGTGTATTACCCAGCATACTCGCTTTGTGCATCACTGCATGAGTGTTTATTGCTCTGCTGATGCCCGCCATCTGCTCCAGCAATTCCCTAAAATCAGTGAGCATAACCTGAGCTACAGATTTTTCTGTTCTCCTCTCAGGAAAGGGGAAAAAAATCAGACTGTGCTTTGGTACAACATCCTCCGAATGTCAATGCATCAAGATAAACTACTGGAACTGGAAAAAAGTGTAAAAATAAAATTTGGTAGTGCTATGGTGGATGAGAGCTCAGAAAAAAAGCACTAAATGACTATAATTAATAACACCGCTACTTTGTTTACAGTACAACAAATGTTAGCCTGATGTTATATTTATATCTCTTGTGTTGGTGAGAGTTTAACAGCCTTGTCTACGGGCTGACCACTTATTAAATCTCCAGTTACACATCGCTTCCTTTCCAGTTAGGCCTTTGAAGGTGAAGTGGTGTTCATGAACTGTTCAGAAGCAGAAGGATCTGTCCTGTTTATAAACTGTTCTTAAACATAAGCTTTTGTGCGCTTCATGAACTGTTCACCAGAGGTCCTGTGCTATTCATAAACTATTCACAAAACAGATTTTCATGTGCTCTTCACGTTTGCATAAACTCTTAACATGCAAAATGTACTGCGCTGTTCATAGGCTGCTCGTGAACTGTTCACAAAACAGGAGCTGCTTTGCTCTTCATGAGTTGTTTATGAGCACAGAAGTGTTTGTGTACAGGTTATGTCAAACTAAATCTATTTGTACTCCAGTGCATAATGTACTGCAGTTAATGAACAGTTCATAAACAGAACAGTGACGTTTGTGAACAGTTCATGAACAGAAAGAAAGCTGTGTTAAAAAACAGAAACTGCTGTTAATGAACTCTTCAGATGCGTAAAGTGTGTTTAATCAGTCTGTTTCTGAATGTAATATAAGAAAACTGTTCTAACCTTTTGTTTAAGTACTTTTTTTTTATAGCTCTGTCATCTAGAACTCGCCCCAAACCATCTTCACTAGTATAACTAAACACATTACACCTCCTCTGGCAGCTGTATTGAGCTGCATTTCTTCAATGATAAAATCTGCAATCCACCAATATTTCACCTCTGTTCCCTTGTTTCTGCTTTACTCAGAATCTCTATTTCTAAATCTAATCCCTGCTCAGGATTGATCCCGTTCCAGCCCATCTCATTGAGATCCCATCTCGCATGCCATCAGCAGTCAAGTTCTGTTCCTCTGCTCCTTAAAACTCCTACCCCCACCAATTCTTATGAAACCTGGCCTTGAAGGTTTTTTTTGACATCTCGAACTATAAACTCTTTTCAGTTCTTTCCAACTTGATTTTAAGTGCGATGTCCACTCGAGGATAGATTTCTCTCTGCCCTAATAACCTCTCCGAGTCTGCATTCTATCCACTACAGTGGCACAGAGATGGCTTGTTTAAGGGTCGCTAATGAACTGTTCTTTTTGCTAGCTCTCAATTCAGACATACTGAGCCATGACAATTTTCTCGCTCATTTCTGTTTCATTGTAATCTCAGCCACTGCTCATTTATGGTTTATGTCTTAGCACTCTGTGTGTGGGTCTGAGTGTTTTATTCTTCTTATAGCAACTTGCCAACGGTTTTTTTTAATTTATGACTTATAATTTAATTAATTAATTAATTATTATAAGTTATTTTTTTTAATATCATTTTATAGCTACATTTAATGTTGTGGAATAACGTGCATTATAGCAACAGTCCTTCCCTCACCAGCCTCTCTTTTACATCTCATCTGCAGATAACAAGACAAAAAATGCAGCTCGACATGTTACAGGGAAACCTGAAAACAAGTTTCACAGCACTGACACTGGAGACTCCTTCCATGAAGGTAAAATAAACATGTTACTACAAAAAACTTCATCAGGTCAATGTTCTCTGGTCGCCTCTTAAAAACATGCCAGTAGGTGAACTGGTGACTCTAAATTGCCCCTTGGTGTAAATGACTGAACTGGCTTCCCATCCATTCCAGCCTCATTCCGAGTATTCCCGGAATAGACCACCACAACTCTAACAAGTATAAACCGCCTGCTGGACAGGAATGAATGTGGTGATGTCTTGGAAGCAAGCAGAGACATAGTTTTATGTGTAATCATGAAGATTTTACCTGCTACAGACTTTTTAAAAATGTTACATTAGCTCCATAAATCCAAATAAAAAAATGTTAAGATCTCTAGTGGTCTTTTCACACTTGGTATATTTAATTGCATTCTACAAATAAAGGTGATGATGGCATACATTTGGCGTAAGTGGAAAATACAATTCGATTTTTTAATTTTTTTTTTGCTGTAAGCACTCGTCTCATATTTGGTACTCTCATCTCGCCTCCGTCTAATGAATCCTGAAACCCTGTAACTTTTCTCTTCATTGCAATATCTGGCAAGACTTTAATAAATGGAAACTAATTCAACATTCAGCATGCAGCTCCTAGAATATTCACACGTTATAGCCGCTTTCCATCAAGTCTACTGTCTGCCTGTGTCTATTACAAACTCCACCTCATGTTTAAAGCCGTTATCTTGCAGAGATTCTCCTCACTTACAGCGGTAATGCTCTCTGGTTCTGGTCTGCTGGTGATCCCAGACAAGACCAGGCTCTGTGGGACGCGGATTGTTCCATACCACGGCTGTTAGATTACAAATCCGTCCCAGTGGATTTCCGTTGATTTTTAAAACCTCAGTTCACATCACAATGCTCTAGAAATGTTCTTTTTTCCCCCAAAACTACCATTACTCCATTGGAGTTATTTTTAAATATTCTAAAAGAACCTTGATGAGAAAGGTGCTAAATAAATCATTATTTTATCGCTGGGTTACATTTTTCACAATGTACCTGTGGGATGTGACATTTTCCTTTTAGCAACACAAGCATTGTGCTGGAAAAGAGCATTTGAGGAAATGATATAGCTAAGTCTGAGGGAACTAAGATCTTGTTTTCATCCACAGTAAATCCTTGTAGCTGTCTTGATAATTAAAAGTGGCAATGAAATCAAAAACAGTGTTTTAGAAATCTGTTGACACTGTAGATGCAAACAACCCCAAAAAATGGGTTTATTAGATATTCTTCTTTAATTTTAGTGCTCAGGAGTACCAGAAAAATGATGAAAGTTGTTTGACGATTCATCCTGCACTCATAAAATTTGTGTTCAGTCAAACGCTACCTAGTTTGTCCTGTAAACAAACTGCGAGTAAAGAAATTGCCCTACTGTAGCTGCAGTTTGTGTTTATCAAGGAATTCTAGTTGTCCAAAAAACTAGCTTCTTGGTACAGATTTATTTTACGGTCTTGCATTAAACTTAGTCTTTAAATCAAATGCTCTCACATTAAAGGTAAAAAGCGCTAGTATGACTCTAGTATAATTAGTAGGACTGTAACAAATGAGCCACACCCTGGTACTGGTCTGAGCCCCAGTGGCTGGAAGTCTGTGCTTTAGGATACTAAATGCGACGAATTTGCAATGTGCAAATTATCAGTAAGAAATCCTACACAAATGAGGTCTGTTTAAACTTGTAGCCTCGTATTTATACTTTGCTAATCCACTTTTGAATGTGTTTACATTCAGTTTAAGGTACACTACCATTCAAAAGTTTGGACACAGCTTCTAATTCAATGTTTTTTTCTTTATTTTTATTACTTAAAAGACACTTCATGTCTTAAAGTAATGATGGACT
>JAQQZX010000013.1:11953538-11965948 GCA_030068355.1 Notoglanidium maculatum | reverse complement strand
GAGGTATTCAGTATTGTTTTACAATGTAGAAAAAAAAAGAAAAACCTATGAAAGAGAAGGTGTGTCCAAACTTTTGAATGGTAGTGTACGTCAAATCTCAAACACTATTGGCTGTTGTGGAAATCTATCAATCCTGTTGGCACACTCTTTCCCTTCATTTCATAGGGATTAAAGTTATCACGCTTTTATGTCTTCAGGGCATTCGTTACTCTCAGACATCTGAAAGTCAGAATGAATGATTAACATCACTTCATTCTTTTTGTTTCTCTTCGGATTTCCCAGAAGTGTGACAATCTTATCAAATCCCACAGGAGAACTTCTTCATACACTACAATATTTTGTTATCTGATCTCGAAGAATATCCATTACTCCTTCGTTTATTAGTTGAAGTAATCAAAATTATTAAAAGGCTATTAACAGTGGAGATGAAGTGAAAGGGAAAAAATAATTAAACAATAACACCGGAGTAATTTAAGACATGAAAGAGGGAGAGGAAAAAAGTAAAAATGTGACAGCGAAGATCAAGAAAGAAAGAAGGAAGATATAAGATATAAGAAGGCATAGGAAGGTATAAGAAAATTAATTAAAGAAATAAGTGAGGAAAGAAAGAAGGAAGGAACAAATAGCAGGAGGAAGGAAGGATAAGTAAGGAATCACATGCAAGCTGATTCAGATGCATCAACTTGAACTCAAAATTTCATCTTGTTTTATCATTCCATATTACAATGAATTGAATTGTATTGTATCATTTCATATTATATTGGATCATACTGTATAGTATCATATGGTATCATATTATATTGTATCGTATCATATCATATTGTATAATTTCTTATTGTATCGTATATCATGTGTATATGCATATAATTGCATTGTATCGTATTTCATTGTATTACTTTGTGTTGTATCTTGTGTTGTATAGCATCAGATCATGTCATATTCTATTGTATTGTATTGCATCATTTTGTATTGTTTCATATTGTAATGGGTTCATTCATATTGTCAAATTTATAATTAAAAATGTATTATATTATATACATGTCTGAGGTTTATAAGCCTAATAAAGCCCAATGTTGAGCCATCTCTGTCTCCGTGTCTGTCACTGTCTCTTCGTCCCTCATCCCGTCCCTTATGTGATTACTCCACTAATGAAGCTCATTACATTCTCCGTGCTGCGCTAGCACTCTTTAGCATGGAGAGCTCTCGACTGGAGAGAGAACATGGAGCTGAGTGCAGAAACACTGTCATTAAATGACACAGCAAGCAGATCTGAGACACGACAAGCTCAATAAGATCTGACCAGCGTGACTCAATGTTTTTACACAACAAAATAATCAGTGCTCTTTCCTAATACTCACACATCACCGGATCCCATAATTCTTCTTTGTTTTACTAAAGCATTAGCTTCTATCTGAGTGCTAATTTCCCCTGAACTCCACCTGACTGATGAGATTAGTCTTACCACAACCCAAAAGGCAATTAAAGCCGTGTTAAATTGGAGTTTCAGCATAGCCAATTTAGCCTGAATGAGGTTTAATTCTCACTGGAAGAATCTGTAAGACACATTTTGTAGCTCTCTATTAAGCCAGAAGCAATTAGAAACACTGTGAAAGAGGAAAATTAACAGAAAAATAATTGAGTATCCTTTTCACATAGTGAATTAACAAACTTCTGTTTATGTTGACCTTCTGCCGTTTAAGTCCCTGTGAAACAATGACATATTAGAGTGAGCACATTAATATGAAGCTGTGATTTGCAGCTGCACTACTGTCTCAGCTGCTGTTATAGAACAGGAATCAACACCATCTGACCAATCAGAGTCCAGAACTCAACCTTGGTGTAAAAAGAATTATTTAAAGTTTTCTTAAAATTGTGACTTTTAAAATTTGACTTTTGCTGCAGTCATCCATTACACTCAGACAAAAAGATCCTCACTCTGTTATAATTAAACTTTCTTTACTCTTTTCACTATTCACCTCTCACTCTCCTCACATTCCTTACTGTCTTCACTCTCCTCACTCTCAACTCCTCACTCTTCTCACACTTCTCACTCTTCACACTCCTCACTCTCTTCACAATTCACATTCCTCACTCTGGTCACACTTCACACTCCACACTCCTCACATTCCTCACTCTCTTCACACTTAACACTCCTCACTTTCTTCACACTCCTCACTCTCTTCACACTTCACACTCCTCACTCTATTCACACTTAACACTCCTCACTCTCTTCACACTCCTCACTCTTCACTCTCTACACTCTTCACATTAATCCATCTCTTCACACTTCACGCTCATCACTCTCTTCACACTTCACACTCCTTGCTCTCTTCACACTTTACACTCCTCACTCTCTTCACACTTCACACTTCTCATATTCCTCCATCTATTCACACTTCACGCTCATCACTCTCTTCTCACAATCCTTACTTTCTTCACACTTCACACTCCTTACTCTCTTTTCACACTCCTCACTCTCTTCACTCTCCACACTCCTCACATTCCTCACTCTCTTCACACTTAACACTCCTCACTTTCTTCACACTTCACACTCCTCACATTCCTCACTCTCTTCTTACACTTCATACTCCTCATATTCCTCCATCTCTTCTCACTTCACACTCCTCACTCTCTTCTTACACTCCTCACTCCCTTCATACTTCACACTCCTCACAAACTCACTCTCTTCACACTCCTCACTCTTTTCTCACTTCACACTCCTCGTATTCCTCACTCTCTTCACACTCCTCGTATTCCTCACTCTCTTCACACTTCACACTCCCCACTCTCTTCATACTTCACACTTCTCACTCTCTTCTCACACTCCTCACTCTCTTCACACTCCTCACTCTCTTCACACTCCTCACTCTCTTCACACTTCTCACACTCCTCACTCTCTTCACATTCACTCTTTTCTCACTTCACACTATTCACTCTCTTCACACTCTCACTTTCTTTAAACTCCCTACACTTCTCTTATTTATCTCTTCACACCCTTCACACTTTCATTCTCTTCACTCTTTTCACTCTCCTCCCACTTTACTTTCCTCACACTCTTAACATTCTATAATTGCTTTTTAATTCTTCTTCTTCACATCTCTAGGTGCTTAATTTTGTACAGCTCTGTGAAGGAGTGTGGAATAAATGAGAAAATTGGTCATAATGTATTAAGACATCATTTCTTTCTTTCTTTCTTTCTTTCTTTCTTTCTTTCTTTCTTTCTTTCTTTCTTTCTTCATATACTTCCATCTATAGTTTTGTTATTTCTCTCTCATTTTTTTCATTTTTCCCCACACACATTTTCTGTTACAAAAAATAAATTTCCACCTCCTGACCAATCAGAATCCAGAATTCAACTTTGATGTGAAAAGAATTATTTAACGCTGTAATCAACCATTGTCTCTCATTGAGTTCTCATTGCCCGAGGGGAAAATGTGAGGGAAAAGTTTTCATGCTGAAAACCTCTGAAAATATAAAGTAATTTTTTTACTTAATAACTCCTGCCTCTGCTTCTCAGACAGTGTGTGTGCGCGCGTGTGATTATTGCGGTGTGCATCATGTGCCGTGTCTAGCACTCAAAGTGTATAAGGTGAACAAGCTGTTCGAGAGACGAGACTGAAATGCGAATAATCACGTGATTGTCTCAGTGTGTCTCTCTGAGACAGATGTGATCACCATGTGTTTACTCACGCTCATTCCCTCAGTTCTGTGCAATCAATTAAATCACAGCTCTTGTTTAAATTAGTGCTCTCAGCACTACACACTGCACATTTACACATTTCACTCATCACATGATTACACACTACATCATGAATCTCTCCAGCAGTGCAGCGTGAGAGTGTTATTAATAAAACACTGTGAGTGTGTGTGGAGCTGTTCTAATAAATCACTCTGAATTTATAGGCTCAGTCTCTCTCTCTCTGTGTTGTATCAATGAGCTCAGGTTTGGCCCTCGATATTTTCTGTGATTTTTCCGTATGAGTACTTAATATGGGCTGTGAGTTGAGGAGTGCGTGTGCTGTGTGTTGGATTCTGATCAGTATTCCTTGAGCATTTTTTATTCTGTGTCACGGAGCTGCTCAACTACATGACCGGCAGCGTGATGAAGGAGCAAAGAGGCAACATTGAGCCGTTTTCCTCCTGACAGCTCATAAAGCCCCCATAAACAGATCCGTCTCTCTTTATCCACCCTCAGGACGACTGAGAGGAAAAGTGGACCTGTGCATTTTGTGTGCGTGTTGTGTTGTGTGTGACTCACTGATGAGCAGCACAGATTGTATTGTATGTGATCTATATGCCCAGAGTGATGATAAACTGATACGGCTTTAAATCAAGAGGAAAAACAGTGAGAGACAAAAAATTTAATAAAACTTAAAAAGGAGAATGTCCTGCAGGTATAATCTGAAAAAAAAAAAAATCATTTCAAATGCAGCTTGACTTCTAGCTACAGAGAGAGAAATATCAGTGACTTCACTAACTAAAAGGCTCGGCCTTAAATTTCACAAATTGTTATTATTTTATTTTATGCGAACAAAAATTAGGGAAAAAAACTGTACTAGCCAAGAGCTGAAAATGATGGAGCAGTGATAGTTTCTCATTTATTTTCAAAAAAGTTGACAGTGCTTTGGGAAGATGTCAAAAGAAATATTTTTGGTTCTGTAAAGAACCCGACAGTAGATGGACCACAGACGAACCATTTTTTTTGCTAAAAAAATCTTTCAGTGAATTGCTCTGTAAGTAAAAAAAGAAAGAAAGAAAGACAGACAGAATTTCCTCATCATTTCAGAAGGAAGGAAGGAAAAAAGTAATTTATAAAAGAAGGAAACAAAGGAAGAAAGAAAGAAAGAAAGAAAACATTTATGTTTACATATTTTTTGGAATTGTGGCATTAAAAACAAATAAACAAACAAACAAAAAATCCACTAAAACACTTTGTAAGATTCCCCATGGCATCACTCAGTGCAATGTTATTTAGAGAACCAAAAATATTTTTTCTGACATCACTCTAAAGAACCCTCCACTACGGACCAAAAATGGCTCCTCTATGATATTGCGCTAAAGATCTCTTCAGAAAAACATAAACATTATTATTTCTTGTTCTCTGCACATCATTAGCGAGCGTGCCAATAATTCTATATGCATCACACCTGTCTCAGTTCATCAATTTAAATTTAAAGACAAATATCTGCTCACTCTTTCTTGCAAGTTCTCTTTACAAATATAAACAATGCTCAGTGCTGCGAGTTTCTCTTCCGCTTTTCATGCGCAAAAATCCAAAATGCACATAAACACCAAGATTCTCGCTCCTCGCACAGATCAGGCTGAGACTGGAAATCAAATCCTGGTCCTTTCTTCTGGTCTTTTCAGATCTATATACTTGAAAGACCCGGAGGTGTATTTCAGGGAAATCTTGTCTCCTGGCATGATTAAGAACCGTTTCAGAAGTGGAACATGTTTCTGCTTTCACCTCTTCTTAATGATTCTCCTAAGTGCTGGCATTCTCCAAGTCTGAGGCCTGTCTGCTTCCACACACACACACACACACACACATATACACACACACACACATACTCTGAGCTCCTAAGTAGCCTGTAATAGAGGAAAGGGAAGGAAGTTGGGGATTGTAGAGACGATCTCAGGCAATTCCAGTGTGTGTAATGAGTGACATGACTTTATCAAGCGTGAGAGCCGTGACTGACAGCAGCTGATCAGGAAGAGACAATATGCAGAGACCTCTGAGTGATGTCTTTCTTTCTTTTGAGGAGCTGTGCATGTGTGTGTCTCCGTATGTGTGTGTGTGTGTGTGTGGTGGAAAAGCAATAAAGCCAGACAATATCCAGGCTGCGACGCTGACTGTGTCCATGAATGAAGTGTTTTGAAAGGGTTCATCAACATGATGCGTCGACTCCCGCTTCCATCCTGACAGGAAAACAGGAGAAGGCAGCGAAGCAGCACGTTCACTTCAGAGTAATGAAATCCAGACATAACAAAATGTTTTGGCTGCTTTCAGTGTTTTTTTTGCTTCCCATGGTGCATGGCTCCAAGTGCATCAATCTCACTTTAGCTTCCGTCTGCATGAAGCCGTGCTGGGATTTGAATACAAAGTGATCAAGTGCCTGCAGAGTCCAGATTTACATTACTCAAAGGTATAGGTGCTAAGTGTGATTTATAGTCACGTAAAATTTGTTCCTGACATTAGTAACCTCCCAGATTGTTCACACAGTGCAAAGTACAAGAACTGTTAACAATAGAAATCGAAAACCAGAGGTTCCAGTTCAAGCTTGTTGCCAACTTTAGAGTGTTATTTTCATATTTCTGTATTTTCCTCACAAATTCTAATCTTTAATTCAGTTTTATTAGGTCACAGTGCAAACTCATCACAAGGTCAAGCACTAAGCGCAAACCCAATCATATCCTCAGTAGATAGTATGCGCTACTCAGGCAAGACAGATCAGCTTAATTGTCATGGCACAAAAATACTCAAGAACTACTTAGCTCCACTCACTTAGATTTCAAGCTGATTTGAATGATGTGCAAAACTACTTTTGTGGACTAGTTTTAGGATTTTTGGTCTGTGTTCACAAAATTGTGCACAGCGTGAACAGCTGCATTTACCAAAAATAAATAAATAAATAAATTGCCACCACATGCCAATCGATTGGGAGGCGGAGATACTGGGGTGGAGCTTAATTTAGTTAGACAGCTGCAACCCGTGACTGCTCGCTTTACTGTTCTGTGTATTTTGGGGGAAAAAAATAGTCTTAAGGGGCAATATTTGTGAAAGGTGCTTGAATCCTTTAGATCACAGCTATATTCTGTCTTATTGTGGTTAATGAAATGTAAAATCTTTTATTGACAAATCTTTCTGTCAGTCTTTTTGAACAAAACAAAACAAAACATCATGATTGTCTGTTCCAGTCTTTTCTCAAATTGTTAGAAATAAAACAGAACTAAAATCCTAAGTTCCATTGTTTTAGTTCCTGTTTGGAAACAGGTTCCTGTCCTTATTTCTAGTTCCTGCTTCCATTAGGTTGCATGTCACAATCTGATGACTTGCTGTTTTTCCAGGATGGAAAGGAAGATGGAAAATGTGAAATGACACAAGCATTCAGCTGTTAAGGTTTTAAAGTGACTGAGAATAAATTATTCAACAAAAAAAACAAGCTCAAATCCGTGAAGACTAATGGCTCTATTCATTTTTAATCACAACAGAATTGTATGTACCACTGTCTCCTTGATAATAGACGTTTATAGATTCGCTAATTACTTCCTTGCATGTAATTAAAACCACATCTCAGTGCTAATGAGATATCTCTGCCTCGCTTTTTTCTAATTTGAAAGACATTGGACTTCCATCGCATGGTGCAGCTTCAAAGAAAAGTAATGAAGGTACAGACTCATCGTGGATCGCGCTACTCCAAAAACAATCAGTCAGTGTCATTTTAGTTACGAGACGACGCGGTTGATGAGGTTGGTGTAGAGATCTTCACATGCTGCTCCACCATCTGAGAGGTGTAGATGAGTTTCTCCAGTAGCACTTAAAGACGGAGGAGAAGAGAAGAGAAGATAAGAGAAGAAAAGAGAAGGACTCTCAGATGGAGAGAAGATTGCAGGAAATTTCTTCAGCTCCAAAACAAGTCAGGTGTCGCTAGTTTACCCTCCGCTGTTTCATTGGGGTTGTGTTCAAATCTGGGGATTAGTCTGTGTTTCACTTGGAAAAAGTCAAACTGACAATATGTAGATTGTTCTTTTGCGTTCAAGCACCAATGGGATGCAGTTTCATAAAAGAAAAGGACTACAGCTTTTATGTTATCGGGATTTACCTGATAATGCTCAGGAAGTATGATACGGCTGCACAAACTACATCGCTAGCTACAAACTGATGGAAAATGCTTAGAAATTGTATTTGTGCTCTCTTTTAATGTAAAATTAAGCTCAAAAACCAAAATAAATATTTGTTCTTTGGGAAATCGCTACTCAGATGAGAAGTAGTCAAACAATAGAGTCAGCTGCAGAATTTCTGGCACCTTTCTCTACTTAAAAAACCTGAAGAAATGATTTAATTTTCATTCTAATTCTGTTTAAACAGCACCCCTTGTATCAACACTTGAAATATTGTTTGTTGCACATTCATTTTTGCTCATTTTCCTTGTATTCTGTTATCTAATAAACAATATCTGAAAGTGTTTGTTTTCTGAGCAGATTATCCACCGACCTTCCTCTTGGCACGCAGCTGTCCATGATAATTGTCTGATGAGTCTCCAGGGATCGCTCCTCCCCACAGTGTCACACCGATGATGGTGTATGTGATTCCCATCACCACTAGAGGCAGCATGTAGACCAGCAACATCACAATGATATGGTACCTACCAAAGTGCAGAAACAAATAATAAAAAAATATGTGAATAGAAAATCAGACAAAAAGTATTTGATATTATAATAATGAAAGGCTGAGGTCAGAAGTCTAACCATTGGAACAAACTCTTAAAAAAAGTCACATAAGGCTTGTTTTAAAGACACCTCTTTTAATTTTTTGAACAATAATTCGGGTCATGTGGTGGTTCTACAAAACAACAGAAAAAAGCTCAGAACCTTTTTTGGGAAAATCTTTTAAAAAGGTTACATGTAATTTACTACAGGATTCTTTGGTATGTGTGTCTCTGTTTTCTCTCAGAGTCAACCCAGCAGAACCCCTTCACACAGCTAATAACTCTTAACTACCCAAAGAACCCACAAGGAACCATTTTCTTCATGAATAACCAAATAAAACCCTACTATACGTACATCACCCAGGCTGCATTTGCATACTTGAATGTAATTGGCTGTTACACTTTATGACATAATAACACTTGTCATATGTTCAATGCTAATTCTATTCATTACAAGAATGCAAAAGTTTTCACATGATCTGCAGAGTTGAATTCAGTCCCATGAAAGGATTTAAATAAGGAATGAAACATGATTGTGTGCGCTGTTAAAGGAAAACTCTGAGATGGTGGTGTTAAACGCTTACACTGGAGACTCCTTTCATAAAAGTTCCCGTGAATGAACCGTTGCTATAGAAACAATGACATATCAGAACAAGTGCATTAATATAAACCTGCGCTACTATCAGGGCTGCTGTGATAGAGAATGAATCAACACCTTCTGACCAATCAGAATGTTAGTACTCTATCCAGAATTGGAGCTACTCCCATCGGATCGATGTTTCTGCATTCTGAAAAGTTTAGATATAATCACTACAAAAACTTTTTTGCTCCTCCTTCTGTGAAACTGATCTCTAATACGAATGAAGTGACTGAATGAATGATGTCAGTTACACAATTTGTGTGCTCCATACAAATTTCCCTCATCGTGACAAATAAAGTAGGTCCGATGTGATCTGCTCTGATTCTCACATGAAGGGGTCGTCCCCGGGTTGAGGCCACGCCACGTAGCACAGAGTCCTCTTGGGTAATTTCCTCACGGTGGAGAAGAAGCAGAGTGGGAACGCCAGCACCACTGCCAACACCCAGATACACACAATCACCACTTTAGTGGCCGTGGCTGAGAGATGAGGCTTCAGCGGGTGAATTATGGCCATATACCTGTACACACACACACACACACACACACACACACACACACACACACACACACACACACACACACACAGTGGAGAAGAAACTTTAGTAATTTGAATTAAAGTGAATTGGACCCTTCAAAAAAAATATTCATGTATATTTAATACTGTGTTGTATTTTATTTCTTTTACTTTGAGATACTCCCACCATGTTGTGGAATTTGTTCTAGTTGTTCTCTATGTTCTTTGTTACACAGCTCTCTGATGTGCAGCGACTCATGAAGGAACACTGATTGTTTTCCAGTGCAGAGGCGTCTAAGCACCCAAGAGTCCCTGACACACACACGCACACACACGTACTTTTCGGTCCTCAGTATGCAGCAAGTACAAGTACACACACACCACACCACACCCCACACACACACACTCATCACCGCAAAGCTGACGCTTCCTGAAAGCGGAAAACGCAATTACACTGCATCAAAGCTTTGCAGCTTTCCTTGCAGAAATTCCTTCTTCTGAAATAAAAACTTCAAACACATGATGTTTAAATATTTCCTCCTCTACATTGATTCTGATTCCACACATTCAGATGTTTACATCAATTCTGTTTACATTCTTCTAATTAAAGTCATTTTGGGGGCGGAGCTAAATTGTATGTAATAGCTCAGGATGTGGTGTCACAAAATAGGCTCAGCAGCTTCAACCAATCACAGCCAACATTCATTATGGAATGATGATGTGGCATCAGGAAACATTGCTTGCTTCCTTTTTTCATATTTTCTTTCTTACTTTTAGCTTTCTTTCATTTTTCTTGTCCATTCATCTCTTCTTTTTCTTTCTTTCTTTTCAACTTTCAGTGTAACCCACTAAAGCAGCTGTAATGTAAACAGTCTTATGACCAGTCATGTGATACTCACAGGATAAACCCCTCACATGAACAGGAAGTCCAGGTTACAGAGTGAACCTCATCTGTATCACTCTGCAGTCTGTATTACTGAACACCAGAACCAAGAAAATACAATTAAACACCTCCTTCTTTCTCTTTTCTACCTTAATTTGCTTTAGTTTTCCTCTTTGCGCACTCATTTTTATCGCTCTTACATTTTTTGTTATATTTTTTTAATGTAAAACCTTTTCTAATGAATGCCCGAGAGAGAACAAAGCAAGAACAAGAATTACATTTATGTCATTTGGCAGATGCCCTTATCCAGAGCGACTTACATATATCTCATTTGCACAATTGAGCAGTTGAGGGTAAAGGGCCATGCTCAAGGGTCCATCAGTGATAGCTTGGCAGTGCTGGGATTTGAATGCATAATCTTCCGATCACAAATCCAACGTCTTAACCACTGAGCTACCACCACCCACATTTGACTGCGCATTTGAATGAGAGTGAGAATGCTATGGCACAAAACACACATAAGCTGAACCATGCCAACATTAATACACCATGAATCCTGAACTTAAATAGTGTTAGTAATTAAGCAAATGCAGCACATATACCTGTCACAGGGGCTGATAGGTAACAGGGAGTTCATCACTTTTACTAGTGATAACATAGAGAGCTAATAAAAAATTATGACTTTATCTGAGACCATTTTGAGACTTACAATTTAAATTTTTTTAAATGTAAAAAAAAAAATTGTTGGCCTGGAAATAAGGATTATAAGGAAAAATTTCTTAAAACGAGTGTTTAATTCCGATGTATTATCTGTAATTAATAATCTTTGATCTTGCTCAGCTACACCAGCAGCTCTTTCCTCTGCTTATGCTTTCTCACATACTTCACGAGAAATTGGAAGGGGTGGTGGTACAGGTCTGCTGCTTTCTCGAAGTTGGTGCTTTACACCTCTCTCTCTGTCTCATCTCAACATCACATCCTTTGAGTTCCATGCTGTTGCAATTTCCTCTCCAATCAACCTTCTCCTCATTGTTATCTACCGCCCCCCTGGACCCCTAGGAAACTTTCTTGAAGAAATGGACATTCTCCTCAGTCTTTTCCCTACTGAGAACACCCCTCTCACTCTCCTTGGAGACTTCAACCTCCCCATTGACAAGCTGCCTTCTCCCTCTTCTCTATTCCTTCTCTCTGATTTTCAACAACTGCTCTCCCACACACACTTCTCTCCTACTCGGCGAAACCTCCACTCTGTCTCCCCTTCATCTGTCACTTCCTGCACACTATCATACCTTCTGACTGACTCTTTCCCCCCCTTCCACTGGAGCTAGCCACGGATACTCTCCTCACATTCCTCAACTATGGATTTCCTCTGCCTACTATCTTCCAAACCCAGGAAGAACTCTCACCCTGCTCCTTGGCTAACGGATGTGTTGCGTAGCAATCGAAGTGAGTTAAGAGCCACAGAGAGAAAGTGGAAGAAATCACAACTTGACACAGATCTGACTTCTTACCGTAATCTCCTGTTCAATTTCTCATCTGATGTAACTTCTGCTATGACTGCCTTCTATAAGGAAAAGCTGGAAATCTCTGCACAGGATCCGCGCAAACTCCACAACATCTTTTCTTCTTTACTCAACCTGCCAGCTCCTCCTGCTCCATCCTCCCTACCTGTTGAAGACTTTACCAACTTTTTCAATGGGAAGATTCAACAAATCTGCCAGACATTTACTCCCACCCCAACTCCTTCACATCACACTAAGGATTCCCCTTCCACCTCACTGGCACAGTTTTCCAATCTAGCTAAAGATGAGATCCTACAAGTCATCTCCTCATGTAATGCTACCTGCCCACTGGATCCTATTCCTTTCACAGTGCTCCAGACCATCTCTCAAGACCTTATCCCCTTCATCACCACCATCATAAACAGCTCCATAACATCTGGTA
>JAQQZX010000013.1:11913019-11945829 GCA_030068355.1 Notoglanidium maculatum | reverse complement strand
GAAGTTACAGGTCTGTGAGAGCCAGAAATCTTGCTTGTTTGTAGGTGACCAAATACTTATTTTCCACCATAATTTGCGAATAAATCCTTTAAAAATCAGACAATGTGATCTTCTGGATTTTTTTTCTCATTTTGTCTCTCATAGTTGAGGTATACCTTTGATGAAAAGGTATACCTCAACTTTTTAAGTGGGAGAACTTGCACAATTGGTGGCTGACTAAATACTTTTTTGCACCACTGTATATATACTGTATATATATATAGTTTCATTTTCATTTTCTCTTTTATTATATTTATTTAAAAATTCTTCAAATAATTATGAAAAAATCTAAAATTGTGCTTTGTATATAATGAAAAATAATGAACATATATTAATTTCTCCTTACATTTATTACATCCTTAATTTGTATCCTGTGCATTTTATTATTATTAATTTTGGATTTTACAGCACTTTGAGCTACCACTTGTATATAATGTTCACTATGTATAAAGTTATGAGTTATTTATTAGTTATTTATTTATGTTTATATTTATTATGTGTATTATATTTTTGTGATTATTATTATTATTATTATTATTATTATTATTATTATTATTGTTGTTGTTGTTGTTGTTGTTATAAAGCTAGGGTAATCCTGAGGTACAGAGCTGACAGTAAAGCAATCATGTTCCCTGTCACATGCATTGACTCACTGGGGTCTGCACTGCAAATGAGGAATATTCTACTTCTCTCTGTGAGCTGCTTAGAATTGCTAATCAGCACGCTAAAAGGCTAGATTTATGATGTGATTAATGTGTAATGTGTTACTGTGAGCTGTGTGAACAAACTGCACAGAATCAAAACCCATTACAGTCAACAGCAGATCAGAGGATCTTTGTGTTCCCAAATCTCAGAACTGGAAATGGACATGGAATATCACACGGCGGCTGTGACAAGAAACAGCGGTATTGGCTAAACTAAACTAGGTGCTGAATGGATTTAAAAAAAAAAAGCAAGCTTTATTTGCAGGTGGACATTTTGTTCCTAAACTGGAGTTGGAATAAATTGAGAGCAAAAACAACATGTGGCTAATTTACAGAAACAGAGCGAGAGAGAGAGAGAGTGAGAGAGAAAGAGTGAGACTTTCTCTTAAAACTCTTACTGCAGAAAACAATCCAAAATGGGTTCTTTAAGAGTTCATTTATATATTTTAACCATAGTAAAAATATAATCCTCCAATTCTCGCAGATTTCAATATTTATGATAGAATATGTAATAATGAGATTTTTGTACCTTGTTGAAAATAAAATGTATTGTGTGATGTTAGTTTCTAAACCTTCCATGGTTCCAACCCTGGTGCTGTGTCTCTGCCACTTGTTACCCATCTGTAATGTGTGTTAATGTTAATTTATGGTCCATGTATCATTAACCACTGAACACAGAGAGATTTGATTTCATTTGTGCTGTACTGCTGCAGCGGAAAGGACACTGAAAGTGGCCTTTATAAATAAATAAGTATGAACAGCGCTGTTATGACACAGTAATGGTGTTAATAATGTTGCTTTCAAAAGTATTGCATTAAGTCAGGGGAATATAAATGCTTTTTTCCAACATGAATTGAATTCCATCTGAGTTGTAAATCAGTCTCAGAAGGGGAAAAAAGAATGGTGAGTAGAGAGACGGTGACAGAAGCCAATCAGTCTTTAGCTGAAGTGCTGTAATTAAGCATGTTAGAATGTAATGGAGCAATTACACAGCCACATTTCTTCCACCAGCACCATCTGATTGTAGTAGCACAGAACTAAATGATTTCACCTCCCAAGGGCTAAGTGAAGTGATGAGAGATGTGCTGCAGGGCCAGTCATGATGTTCCTCACCATTATGTGGCTTTAACTTTGACATGTGGAACCTAACACATGCAGAAGTTCCTACAGGAGTGTAAATGTGCCCTCTGTGGAATGAAAAATGGATTACCAGAGCGTCACTTAAAAAACCCAAGAACTTCAGTCTTGTTCAAAATGTAGAGGGAATAAAATTACTGCTCCTGTTTTATAAACTCCAGTTGCATCTTGTGGAATTCAGCGCAGTCAGGCAGGTAACATTCTCCCGGCATCCTCCAAACCCAGACTCACCCATCAGACTGTCAAGTTCAAGTGCAAGAGGCTTTTATTGTCATTTCATCCATATACAGATGATGCAGTACATAGTGAAACGAGATACAGTTCCTCCAGGACCATATAAGTGTACATATAAGACATCACAAAAGTACAAAAGTACACGTGTGCAACAGAAGACAACATAAGACAACATAAAGTGCATGTGTGTAAACATTGCAAAGACAACAAAAAGTGTCAAACCCTGCAGAAAACGTGCAAACCCTGCAGACAGTGCAGACATCACAGGACAAGACAGTGCAGCACTAAACCAAGTTGAATGTGCAAAAAATGGTAGATGAGTATACATTTGTGTGTGTGTGTGTGTGTTTGTGTGCGTGTGTGTGTGTGTGTGTGTGTGTGTGTGTGTGTGTGTGTGTGTGTCACTTAGTCACTGTGAGGAGGGGTGGTCTTTCTCGCTGTTATGTCGTTCTGTGCGTCAAACCATGCAAAGAAGATGTTAAGCGCATCAGGTAGGGAGGCAGGTAGTGATAGCCTGGATGCCCTGCCACATGCGCAACGCGTCGCCACTGTCTTGAAAGTGGCTGAGGATTCTCTGGCTGTGTGCACGCTTTGCTGCTCTGATGGCCCGAGACAGGTTGGCCCTTGCTGTTCTTAGGGCCACCTTGTCACCTGCTCTGAAGGCGAAGTCACGGGTCCTCAGCAGCCCATGCACCTCTGCAGTCATTCACAGCTTCCGGTTGAAGCGTGTAATGATGGTCTTGGAGGCAGTGACGTCATCTACACACTTGCTGATGTAGCTGGTCACTGATGATGTGTAATCCTCCAAGTTGGTGTTGTCACCATTGGTTTCAGCCTCCTTGAACATCTGCTAGTCGGTGTGCTCAAAACAATCCTGAAGAGCAGAGATGGCTCCTGCTGGCAAGGTTCTCACCTGCTTCAGAACCGGTTTGGTGCAACTGACAAGTGGTCTGTATGCTGGCATTAGCATAACAGAGATATGGTCTGAGTAGCTGAGGTTGGGGCAGGGCTCCACGCGGTACGCGTTGGGAATGTTTGTGTAAATAAGATCCAGCGCGTTTGTCTCTCTCATTGCAAAGTCCACATACTGATGGAATTTCGGGAGCACTGACTTGAGATTTGCATTGTTGAAATTTCTGGTGACAATAAACAGTCCATAGGGGTGAGCATTCTGCATCTTGCCAATAGCCCTATACAGCTCACAGAACGCATCCTTAGCATTAGCGCTGGGGGGAATGTACACTCCAACAACGAGCACGGCAGTGAATGAGGTAAATAAAATGGCCTGCATCTAACAGTCACAAACTCCACAAATGATGGCAGTAACTAGAAACTAGTACAGAGTTCTTGCACCATTCCCTGTTGATATAAACATACAAACCGCCACCGCGAGTCTTACCGCACAGAGCAGCTTTCCTGTCAGCACAAAACTCAGTTAGCCTGGCTAGCTGAATGGCGGCGTCTGGAACTCTGTCGCTGATCCATGTCTCTGTGAAAACAGATGCAGCAATCTCTAAATTTGCGTTGGGTAGTCCGCTGAAGTCGGATGTAGTACAGTTTATTGTCCAGGGAGCAGACATTGGACAGCAGAATAGACAGGAGAGCCGGCCAGCTAGGATTAGCTCTTAGCTTAGCACGGACCCCCGCTTGTTTGCCACGCTTCCGCTTCCTCATACACCGCTTACGGCGGACCCTCCCCAGCTGCTGGCATAAGGCAACGCCGAGGACTGGAGGCCTGGTTTCCGCAGCAACCCGAGGATGTGTAGCATCTCCAACAGGTCATCCTCAAGGTCAGCTTTTGACTGTTCCTTAATTTCCGGTAATGTTTGTTGTAGGTAGACATGTACACCGTTTGTTCCAGTGTTCATATACCATAGGAGTCGTGCCAAGAAACAAAATAGCACAAAATAGCGCTATTTCGGATCCGGAGTGGCCGCTGAGTGCTACTGTCGCGCCGCCATCTTGGAATTTCTTGGGTTTCTTTTAAAGTAATGTAAAATTTACAGCAAGTTTTTACAGTATACAGTTTTTACAGTATTATTTATTATAGTATACAACTGTAATATATTTACAGTAAATTTAAATAACAGTAATAGTAATAATAGTAATGATTTTAAATTTGCAGGATACAATTGAGCTGAAGCGCGACACACGACCATGTTATTTGTGACTTAAAGCCTTAATCACTGAGTGACCACAACATGCTCAACCAGCTTGACATCAGTGGCATCTATTTCCTCCTGTGGCCAGTTCACTATTCCAGCTGGGATGGTTGGTAGGGCATACATACTGATAGCTTGGATCTTATTCCTACCATTCAGCTGGCTTCTGAGCACCTGTCTGACCCTATGGAGACATTTCGCTGTGGTTGATCTCCTTGTAACCTCATCCTGATTCCCATTGGCCTGTAGGATATGTCCACATTTATCCAGTCCATATAACATCTCAATGTACATTCTGGTGAGGTGGATCAGTGAGTCAATTTCTCTCTCACTCGTGGCATACAGATTGATGTCATCCATGTACAGGAGATGGCTGATGGTGAGGTTATGGTGAGATGTTGAGGTGGCTCCACTTCTGAACTTGTATCCATATCCACTCTTCGTGATGATGTGGTTGAAGGGGTTCAGGCCTATGCAGAACAGCAGTGGGGACAATGTATCCCCTTAGTATATGCCTCACTTTATGGTGAATTGTGCAATGGCCTTGGAATTGGTTTCCAGTGTTGTCTTCCACAGCTGCATCAAGTTCTTGATGAAGCTTATCAGTGGCTTGTTAGCATTGTATAGTGTCAAGCATTCCAGTATCCACATGTGGGGCATCGAATCATAAGCCTTCTTGTAGTCAATCCAGGATGTGTTCAGGTTGGTCTGCCTGGTCTTAGAGTATTGGGTGATTGCTCTGTCGACCAGTAGCTGGTGCTTTGACCCTCTGGTGTTGGTTCCAATTCCTTTCTGAGCTTTGCTCATGCATCGACTCATGTGTTTGCCTAGATTCTTCACTATGATGCCTCAGAGGAGGTTCCATGTTGTGGAGAGGCAGGCTATTGGCCTGTAGTTGGATGGCTGTGTACCTTTCTGGGAATCTTTCATGATCAGGATTGTCCTACCATGCATTAGGCAGTCTGGGTGAGTGCCTGTTGTTAGCAGCCCACTCATTTGTTCTGCCAGGTGGTCATGGGCTGCTGTCAGCTTCTTCAACCAGTAGCTGTGTATCATGTCAGGTCCAGGTGCTGTCCAGTTCTTCATGCCTGAGACTCATTGCTGGATATCTGCCTTGGAGATGGTGACTTGTTCTTGCTCTGGGAGATCACTTTGGTGTTCTCTTAGGTCTTCCAGCCACTTGGCATTGGTGTTATGTGATGCATCCTTCTCCCATATGTCCTTCCAGTATTTCTCTGTCTCAGCTCTGGGTGGATCTAATCTCCCTCTTCTGTTGGTCCCTTGCAGCTGTTAATAGACCCTTGATGGTTCTTTGGAAAACAAGACATTTAATCTTTTGGCCTCTGCTTCCCTGGTGTATCTCTTCAGTCTTGTTGCCAGAGCTGTGACTCTTTGTTTGGCAGTCTCCTCACTTGGACATCTTGTTGTACCTCATCATGACCCAGGACGTGTCTCTCATGACTCCTTTCTGCACTTCTGTGATCTTGGCTCCCAACCCTCTTCTCCATAGTGAGCACTCTACAAACTTGGTCTTGATTTTGTAACCAAGCATCTCCTTGATTACATATATGAGCTCATTGGTTTCAGTGATGGTGTTGCTGGATATGCTCTTGAGCATCTCCTCTGAAGGAGCTTTGGCAGTTAGCCAAGGGAGTCGTACCCAAGGGTTGACTGCATGTACAGTAGTTGGGCATCAATCCTCATCTTCAGCTTAGCGGATGCTTCAGTCATGACTGGTGACAGACTGTCATGTAGTGTACTTGTATGTGCCAGGGGCTGATCATCATTTCCATCACCTGTAGTCTTCATTCTATTAATGTTAGAGCATTGAGACAAGAGCTGTTTCTTAGTCAGAGTGGATGTTGGTCTACTGGTCATCCATAGTTCTCACATTCAGTGCATGTGGCCTCTTTCCTTGGGCTTGTTGTTATAGTAGCATTCCATCATTTCCAAGTTTTCTGACCTAGTCCAAATGTGTCTCATTCCAGTATGTCCTGGTTCCTCAGCAACTGATACGGACCTTGTTAACCTGGGCAATGTCCAAGCCAGTATGACTTTGTGTTTATTTCTCTCGCTCATGTTGGCTCAGGTAGGCTTGTGCCAGCATTAGTTGTCTAAGCCTGGGAACCCTTACTGGAAGCCTTGACCAGGAATTGAACCCTGGTCTCTTCTTCTAAAGGCAGCATTGTTACCATAGTTTTGGAAAATGCATTTTATATCACAGTGGTTTGCCAAAACATTGTTTTAAAATTGATTTATGAATGACACATCAAAGTTTTTATCCATTTGTAGTTACATTTAATGTTGTGTTAAATGTTAAATGTACATTTAATGTTTGATGCCATGTTTAAAAGTCATTCCCTCCCTAGCCTTCTCTTTTGTCTCTCTCCATGGTTAAACAAAAACTGCAGCATGTCATGTTACCGAGAAACTAGAAAAAGTGTAAACTTATCTGTCCTGAAGATGTAGGAAAAGTTACTGCTTGAACTCTGAATGTTGCTAAAAAGTGTAAAGCATCACACTGTTAGTCTATAACACTTTATGTTCACATTAAACATGACCTCTGACCTTGTCTGGAGAGATAGCACAAAGAATTAATGAAAAATGCAAGAATCAACTTCAGAGAGGTAACAGTGACTCCGCTTCCTCACAATGCTGTATCATGGAATATTTTTGCTATAACAGCATGTCCCCAAGTGTTTTATTCTTGACTTTTATTGGCTGTAGTTGCTTTAGTCTGGAAGATGTGAAACTCCAGAGAGGAGATGAAGTGGCGCTCAAAGCCACCTCATTTTCTCAAGAGGTCTTTTCAGGACTCGGTGTCTGCACTGACAAATGGTTTATGTGAATTCACAAGGAGTATTTGAGGACTTTATGGTTGCCGGGCATCACGCAGAGGTCCAGCTATGACAGGTGTTTACTCAGGATGAAATAGGATGAATGGAGGAGGGAAAGTCTCTAAAGTCAGAGACTAAAAATACACCCTGAACACAGATTTTACAAATCCACATCACTAACATCACACCCTGATAAAGAGAGTCAATGCATAACATCATATAACATTTTAATATGTTCATCGTTTTATAGATCAACAACATTACATACGATGAATGACAACAATGTAATAATGTGGTGTCTAAATATTTGATAGAGAAGTATTGATTAATAATGCAAAACATTACCACAAAACTTTGTCAGTTTTCCAAAGTTAGCCAATTGTGCTGTCAAAGCTTGTGTTGCAGAAAAAATGCCAAAAACCAAAATACCAGCTGCAGATGTTAATTAATTTTCTATAACAGCAACTGTGACAATAGTTTATTGGGGATTAGGACAAAACATTTAAATTCTCAGCTCATTCACAGGGACTTGTATGGAGGATCAAAATAAATCAATGATGTGGCATTTTCATAAACTGAAGAGACGTTTATGGAAGGACTCTCCAGTGTGAGTGCTTTATAACAATCAGAGGTAAAGTTGTAACTATAAGTTTTCCGACATCTTCGGGACAGAGTAGTTTATGATTCTTTGTGGTTTCTCAGTAGCATAACAAGCTGCGTTTTTATCTTATTAACTACCAAGAGAGTTCGTGAGACCCGGAAGTAACTTGTTTTGTAACTGACATTATAAATGGTTGAAAAGTAAGACATTCTTTAATTATTAAAACAAACTGTAATTGCTGATTGTTCGATGCAGCAGAAACTGTAAAGTCTGTTTACATTGTGGCTTCCTGTGGCTCATATTTAATTATCCAATCCTCATTAGTAATTTCATTTGTATCCTATTAAACTATTAATGGATTTCAGATGACCAGTAATTACAGATAACAGCAAAAAAAGATGATTAAATACTTATTTCTCATTTCTCTCAAGTAAAAATGTATGAAAATCTGGGATTTTTTTGTCATTTTCCTTGGTTATGAGCTCTTATTTTTATTATATATCTCCTTCTTGATGGTTGTCCCGTTCATGCTATTCCAGTGTGAATAAGAACCATCTAATCCCCTGGGGCTTTTTTGATTCTCTCTGTCTCAGAGCACTCTACAAAGTGGCTTGGCAAATTGCCGAGACCACAGAGCAACAATGAAAATGTAATTACCGAGACTCCCGTTGCAATCCTCTCTCTACAGAATCAGCCATTAGATACTGTAAGTACTTGACGTCCACCACCTGGACTCCATCACTCTCACTCTCTCTCTCTCTCTCTCTCTCTCTCTCTGGTCTGACCCTGACTCCATTAAGACCATCCGCTTCCATCGATGTCAACGTCCTGCGCTTCTCCTCGGAAACGCTCGGCTGATCACGAGTGACAGCGCATTGCTGAGATTTCATGCCCATCACTCAGAGGCTCTAGTTTTCTCACAGCGGCCGTATTGTTCACCTCTCAGCATGGGAAAGGCAATTAGACAGTGTGGAGGTGCACAGGTTAGTACCATATCACCCAGGAAATGATGGTTTCATGTAAATGGAGGAGGTGGATGCAAGTGCAGATTTTCCTTTACATTAAGTGAAAAACAGGCAGTCTAACAAAACAAGACAATGAGAATGAACATGAATGCTGGAAAAGGAACAACCCATAACATGGGTGACACATGACAAAAGCAAGACAAAAAAACATAAATATAATAATAATAATAATAACAATAATAATAATAATAATAATAATAAAATATTAATATATTAATATATTATGATATAATATTAATATATTTAATATACTGTATAATATTAATATTATATAAAAATATTTTGAATTTAACATTTACAATTTTTTTATGCATTATTTGTGTTTAGGCAAAATTTTTAGAGGCTTCATTGTGACCAGTGACAGTGAGCTGAAGACAAATAAAATAACAATTTTTTAGTAAACTAGTTATTTTTACAATATATATACTGTAAATGTCATATATAAATAATAAATAATAATTTTTGAGTGCTGACTCCATTTTCTCTGTGCACAGGTGATTTTTATCATTTCTTGCACACTTTAATCAAAGTTATTCCCCCCAAACCTTTTCTATAAACAAATTTGTTATGAGACACTGTATTACTGCCACCTCAACATTAAAATATATGAACCATTAAATATCTAAAAAGAGCACTTGAAGAACCACTTTTCTCCTAGAAACATTTGCTTGAAGGAATAAAAGAAATCTAACAAAGATGAGATCCTTAGCAAAATGCTAAGATTTTTCAAAAGCAACATCATTTTAGCACACTGTGGCATGTCAGAGTGCAACAGATAAACATGTCCCTCCTACACAACATCTGACATCACAACGCCTGTGGTTCCATATGAAAAAGTTAAACTTGATATAAAATGAAAACAGCCACAGGACCCAAAAGCGCATGACAGGTTAACATCTAACTCGTGATTCTGTGAGATCAGAGTGCAGGAAATACACTTCCTATTTGTGTCTGGCTTCTGCCCACATCTATTGTTGGACAGACTCGTCAGTGTGACAGGGGCTCGACTCTGTGATCTTCAGAGGTCACATCAACAAAACACACATCGACAACAAAGCAAAAGTCACACACTCGCCATGCCTGTACAGATTCTTATTTTAGCCACGTTATCAGAAGAGGGATTGAAAAGTAGAACGAAATCTGTAGTGGGCTAATTAATCGTCATGTCATGCTGACGGCTTTCCAATCAGTCCTGAGTGACTGAAGTGTGCAACAATAACGAACTCTGGCTAACGCTCAGAAACCGAAACAATTACCAGAAACGAGATGAGATCACAAAGAGCAGTGTGCTGATTAGTACAGGAACCTAGTCATTGGTAAGGAGCTCAATTCCAGTCTTCACATGATAGTATCAGCCATGTGGAACAGTAATTATGAACTAGGGCAGTGGGGGGTAGTGGGGGTACTGAGGAGAGCAGTGTTCATGGCAGAAGCGGAAGTGGATGAAGCAGAGGCAACAGTGGGGGCAGTAGGCAGGGCAGAGGATGCAATTGGTGGGACAGAGACGGCAGTGGGGGGCAGTGGGTGGAACAGAGGGGGCAGTAGGGGATTTTGATATATGAATTATAATTACATCATAATCAGATTTTACTGTAGATAAATATATTTACATGTACTGTTCCTGAATCTATCAGGCATGAACCCTTGACGAAACACTGGAACCCTTAAAGGCTCTTTGGTTGTCCCTCCTGTGGGAACCATAGAACTGAATGCTTTCCAGTTTTCCATGAATCCCTTTTATGAAGAACCATTTTAAAAATCCTTAATTGTCTAATCACCCCTGAAAGAACTCTCAATTAACCTTTTTTTTTCCAAATATAAGATTCAAAACTTTACTCCCAACACCTTCTAGACATAAAGAAGAAAATAAAGAGCAACAATTTGGAGGGTTCTCTTTTTTGTATGGCATACCACACAGGTAACATACACACTCTTAGAAAAAGGTTTCTTTATGGGTTCTTTGGCGCATTAAGGGTTCATAGCTTCCAGAAAATTTGGTTTTGCTTGGAACCCTTTCTGAAAGGCCAGTACTTTGTTGTGGGGTTCTACATGAACATTTAAGGGTGCCCCTATAGGGACAACAGACACACTCAAGGGCTCTACTTATTCATTTGTAGCATAAATAGCTCATTCAGATCTTCATGCTTCTTGAGAAAATAAAAATACAAAATGATTTTTTACAACTAAATACAGCTGTGTTATTAATGTGTTATAGAACCATAAATGATACCATGGGGATGAAATGTGGAATATACTCAGTCCTCCACAATGATGATGACAATGATGATGGCGATGGTGGTGGATAAAATGGGCTGGAATGTTCTGCTGTGTGGTGAGTGTGAGTGGAGCAGGCTGTAATCTGTGTCTCTGAGGCGTGATGTTCATAGTCAAGTCATATCAAGTTATATCATGTTCATAGTCTTATTATTTCACTCTTCGATCGCTGAAGCACGGTGACATTTCAAGTACATGAGTATCGATCAGGAGAAGCAACACTTAGCTAAACGTAATCTAGTCTCAGTTTCTCTGATCGAAAATGCAGTTTGAAGTGACGGACAAAATTCTGTGATGTGGCATGAAAAAAAAGCTCTGATTCCTCCTCATGTTTACATGCACAGCTCATTATTTCAATCACAATCACCTCCACATTGGACTTCAATCAAAACCAATCAAATGTGTCTGATGTTCTCAAAGCAACAGAATAGTTCCATGGGGATAATTACACACCGTGGATTCCTGCTCATCCTTCTCCCTCCTGCTTTCTCTGTCTTTTTCTCTTTCCAGAAATCTCTGCGTGAACTAATGAGTGGCTCATGGAGGAAAATACAAAATAAAATAATTATAGCTTTTTTTCAGAATAATAATAATTTATTCAGTAAAAATATACATGATTGTTTTTTTTGTTTGTTTGTTATATAAATTAAATTGTATAGTCCTTACACATCAATGTAACATCATACATTGTAATTGTTAAATATTGGACAATAACAGTACTATGAATTTAATATTAAGACTAATATGTTTCTTAAAGTAAAGTATATGTCATACTATTCATCCATATTTAGTTGCGTTTATCATTGGGGGATGTCAGTGAAAGAAGTTCACCAGCCTTTTTTTCTTTTTTTAAGTTAATAAGACAGAAAAACCCAAAACAAAACAAAAAACCAAAGCTTGCCATGTTATCAAGAAACCACAAGGAAGTGTAAACTCTGTCCTTAAACTCACAGCTTTACCTCTGACTGTTACAAAGTGCTGACACTGGAGACTCCTTTGCATAAAAAGTCACAATATCCATGATCAATTTAGTTTGTTTTTTAACAGTAGACTGTCCACCATAGACATCTCTGTGAATTTTGTATAAACCTGTGATTTGTAGCTGCACTACTATCATAGCTGCTGTTACAGAAAAAAAGTCAACACCTTCTGATGAATCAGAATCCAGAATTCAGCAGCACTGTGGTTTTTAACCGAAGCAAACTGTATGGTTCCTTTCCTCTTGTGAAGTTGACAAGACAAACCCCGCAGCATGTAATTGTTTCTTTTCCTCTTTCCATCACTGAACAACATAGTCAGATCTGTGTGATTCAGTGATGAAAAGATGAGGTGGTGTGATTAGAGCATAATGAGAATATAGAGCTGGGATTCTTTCAGTCACTTCATATCCTTCAGCATAATAATTGTGTTTTCTGTAGTTGCAGTTCATGTATCGATTCTGTTCTCAGACATAAATAAACTAGAACCACATCACATGAGTTAGAATGAGTGTTTTTATTAGAATCCTTTTGTTTTTTTCTCCACAGATCACTCCCACAATGCAGTGAATGACAGCCTCGCCATTTAGAACCAGAGTGGCCGTGCTGATCACACGCTGCTTCAGGGCAGGTTCTCTCAAATGTCAGAGTGTCCATGTGCTCTACACTGCAGACGGGCGCTGGGCAGAACCAATGCCCTTTAGCTCCAAAGGTCTTTCTGAAAGAGGAAACATGTTACAGCTTTTTTAAAAAAAAATAAAAATAAAATAAAAAAACCTCTCTGGTCATTCTGTTTGCAAACACTGTTAGAGTATTCGAATGGGTTTGAATGGAATTTCTTTTAAACTGACGATTCATTAACTTAGATATTTCTAAGAAATTGGATCGATCTGTATCCTTCTGTAATGCAAGATGAGATATAAATTTTAAAATTCAATATATATTTAAAAATAAAGTTTAAGAAACTGCACATATGCAGGGTGTGGCTGGACACATTAAATAGGTAGGAGTAGGAGGCAGCAATAAAAGAAATAGCACACGAAATCAAAAGGCTTGGCAATAGCAGACACGGAGGCTAAACTGATGCTTCACAAAGTATTGTGATACTGAGAGTCCTTATATAGTCTGTGTGAGAGTATGTAGATTGGATGCAAATATCCAAGTGCCCGGGAGTATGTTGGCTATTTTGGTAGAGTCCAAGTGCTCATGGGAATTGGATTTCACACAGAACATACTGTGCTGGTAGCAAGGGGCAGATCCATGCCAGAATCCACCTCCCCCAACGCCCCCTCCAAGGGCACTAGTCCTGGAGCACCAAACGAGGTTTTTCCATGTGGGGCCTGGGCCCGTAGGTGTGGGCAAGGCACTAGACACCACCACACCAAACTTTTGCCTATATTAGGGTGTGGGCAGGAACTTAGACCTCTGAGCAGGAACTGGCACCAACATAGGGATAGGCTCTGAGACTCAAACTGGAACAGCCTTAGCAGCAGGCTCCGGCCCTGTGACTGCAACTGGAAGAGGAGCAGGCCCTGTGACTGCGACTGGAACTGAAATGGGCTCTGAGACTGGAATGGCCTCTGTGGCTGTGACTGGAGCAGGATGTATCACTGCGGTTGGAATAGGCTCTATTGCTGGAACCGACCTTGTGCCTGGAATGGCCTCTGGGGCTGTTGAGGCTGGAGCTGGAGCAGGTTATGGGACTGGAACAAGCTGTAAAACTCTGTGGCTTGAACGGAACATGGTCTGTGGCTTGAACTAGAACTGTCTCTGCGGTTTGAACTGGAACTACTCTTGTGGCTTGAATTGGAATTGTTTCTGTGGCTTGAACAGGAACAGACTCTGTAGCTTGAACTGGAACTGTCTTTGTGGCTTTAACAGGAACAGGCTATGTAGTTTGAACTGGAACTGTCTCTGTGGTTTAAACTGGAATTGTTTCTGTGGCTTGGACAGGAACAGGCTCTGTACCTTGAACAGGAGTGGGCTTTGGTTCAGTGAACGGAGCAGAAACAGGCTCTGACTCGATGACCACTGGAGTGGGCTCTCTAGCAGTTGCTTCCTTCTAGGCTACTGTAGGGGGCTCTGGAGCAGTTGCCTCCTTCTAAGCCACTGGAGGTAGCTCTTGAGCAGGTGCCCTGGAGTACAGGCTGCCTTCTCGGCCTGCCTAGGGAGCTTTGGGATGCAGACTGCCTTCTCGGTCTGTCGAGCGCGCTCTGGGTTGAAGGCTGCCTTCTCACCTTCCGAGGGAGCTCTGGGGTGCAGGCTGCCTTTGCGGCCTGCCTAGGGCGTTCGGGGGGTGCCTATCTAACTTGGAGTTGCAGGCCTCCTTCTTAGCCTGCCTAGGAACTTCTGGTGTGCAGGCTGCCTTCTCAGCCTGCCCAGGTGACTCTGCCCCTTTCCTCTCAGCTTCATCATGAATGGCCTTGTAATCCACTGAGAATGGTGCCAAACTGAGTGAAGATCCACATGCATGGGTGTGCTATGGTAAAAAGTTACTTAGGCCACTGGGGTGCTGAGCCCATGAGCCAGCAAAACCATGCACGTCACCCACATATCATCTGCAGGTTTAGGCTCTACCAAGCTCTCAAAGAACAGATGGCACTGGAGCAGAAACACACTGGGTGCACATTTCAAGCCTTCATAGGGGTCTGGGGCATCTATCCATAGATATTGCAAAAAACATGTGGGCATGGTGTGTATGCGGCCATCCTCCCATACTCCTGCTGTGTCTTGGTTTTGGCGAAGAATTCTATCACATATGCAGGATGTGGCTGGACACATGCACAGGTAGGAGGCAGCAATAAAAGAAACATGTTTATTAAACACCCTGAGGCAAAGGTCCAAAGCAGCAGACAAACTCTAAATCCAAGAAACAGAGGCAAGGTGGAGTGATCAGCAAACAGAATAATGTAGAGCAGGCAAAAAGACAAAATCCAAACATCTTGGTAGAGTGCAAGTGCTCATGGGAATTGGAGTTTACACAGAACAAGCAAGAATAGCAAGTGGTAGATCCATGATGAAAACATGCACTATCCTGAATTTTATTGTTTTTTTATTTATTTATTTTAGCAATTTGATTTTTCATATTGTTTCTTAATCACATATTACATTATATAATTAATAATATATTATTATTACTGTTATACATATTATATCCATAATTAATTATTACTTTTTTATTTTCTTTGTTATTGTCTTTTAAATTTCCTTGTGAAGGATTTGGAGCTATATGAAAGCTGCTATAAAAACACATGTTTATTAAGTAAATAAATAAATAAATAAATAAATAAATATTATATCTGATGAGATTGCTAGCTGAATTCAATTACATTAAAATCCAACTTTTTTTTTTTTACTATTTAAAAAAAAACATGTATGGAATCACAATATTTGATTTTTCACATTTTTTAATGTTGTTTCTTGATGGTGGTGATTGTGATTATTCATTAGTTAATTAATTAATTAATTAACTACTTTAAAACTACTTTATCATTTTTCCTCTCACTTTTATTTGCATTTTTAATTTTCCTTGTGATAAACACTGAGGTATAGTTTATGTCTGAAAGCTGCAATAAAAATAAAGTGTGCTATATTCATGCTGTATACTCCTGGTACAGAATGAAATAGACAGGCATGCGATTGTTCAGTTTTGACTTTTTAATTGAATATCTTTGATGTTATTCTGACAAAAAGCATCAAAAACACTGTGTTCTTCACTTCAGAAGCATGAAGTGAAAAGGAATCACAAGAAAATAATCTTGTTGGTGTCTCAGATGGCACATGAAGAATAGAAACACTGAGCTGTAACCATGAGTCGTGTGTGTGTGTGTGTGTGTGTGTGTGTGTGTGTGTGTGTGTGTGTGCGCTTTCTCCATGCTGACAGTATTCATCAGTATTATTCCACATGAAGATGTAATTAGACAGTGATGATAAATCAGTCTAATCAGATCAGTC
This sequence comes from Notoglanidium maculatum, assembly GCA_030068355.1. Classification (NCBI taxonomy): domain Eukaryota; kingdom Metazoa; phylum Chordata; class Actinopteri; order Siluriformes; family Auchenoglanididae; genus Notoglanidium; species Notoglanidium maculatum. Next base: position 11,929,885 of record JAQQZX010000013.1, on the reverse strand, counting down.
TGAGGCATTGAGACTCACCATCACTGACATTCCACAGATTTAAATGTCTAAGAGTACCAATTATTTAAAAAAAACAAATAAACAAAAACCACTCAGTTTTATGGAATCAGAAGAATATGCAGGCTTGTGTTTGTTATTTTTTTATTTATTTAAATGTTACAGTCTGTTCTAGTCGCACTGAGGTGACACCATTCACTGCATTAATAAATACAGTTTATAATAACTCAACTTGTGTCACCTCCACACCAACAGAGGGTCCTCTTTACTGAGTATTAACTACGACATCCTGTTCCACGTACACTTCCTGTCTATGGACAATATTCGCATTATTTCAACACTCCCACTTTTAAGAGTCAGTTTCTTTTGCCTTTGTGTTAGAACTTCAAGATGCATTGATTCAAACTAGGATCATAGTGACAGCAGTGTTATGAACACAATACAAAATGATCAGAGTGTTGTGGGGCACCATACAACTTACATCCACCACCTTCCAAAGCGGTGAAGTGCAGTTGATGGGTGCTTGTGAGTTTGTCTAGTAAGACTAACACGTTAACTTAAGAGCTAGTGAATAAAGTCAGAAATAGGCTACTGGTGTTGGCAGTGATCATAAAGTAGCTATGTTATCTTGCCAAACGTTTCAACAAACCATTTTATATTAGCTAGCTAACAAGCTATCTCTTAAGGACCACCAGGTTGCGGTTCAGTTTGTGAAGTCTCTCTCATTCATATTTGGTTTGATATTTTGATTCATTGTCAAGATTATTTCCTGCTCTGGACTGTATTGGATATTCTGTGTTCTGACTTTCAGTTTCTTTGACCTTGTCTCTTGCTTTGTGTGTAATTGTATTTAAAAACATTCAGCACATTAAGTCTAATCCATCTCCCTGTTGTTCGCATCACTTTACAATGAATTTCACATTAACAGTAATATGATTGAACTATTGCTGTATAAATTTGTATCTAATTAAAGCTTTAAATCCACTGCAAGGCTTCATGCTAAAATGGTTCTTGACATTTTCATTTATTTTATGTATTCTACAGGCAGAATGTTATTTCTTCTTCCAGAGGTTTTTTAAACATAAAAAATATAAACACTGTGTGTGCTGCTGTTATTGTAAAATAATGAATGAGAGAATGACTTTAAGTGTTAAAAAAATAATAAAAAAATAATTGTGCAATCATGGAACTGTACAGCAACACTGTTACCATGCTGACACTGATTATTTTCCTTTAACAGCACGCTCAAGAAAGTTTTATTTATTAATAAAAGTATGGCACATCATACTTTTTATCCATTTATATTTACATTTAATGGCCTTGAAACAAGTTAGTTGTTGTTCTCACTTACATTATAGCAGCTATTAACAGTTACTCCCAGCTTTGCTTTTTACTTTGTCTTTTAATTAATAAACAAAGAAATTCTCCTCTGTCCTGAAGATGTTATAAAACTTAAAGCTACAGCTTTACCTCTGACTGTTACAAAGTGCTGACATTGGAGACTCCTTCCATTCATGCCACACAAACATCGCCTTATTGAAAAAAAAGAAAAAGAAGTTTTAAAAATTTTTAATTGTCTTCGACATCTCCTGAGCTCTCAGAATACATAATTCAACAGTGCTGTTAAAATAAGTTTAAATAAACTTATATTTCTTTTTTAATATTATTTCTGTAAATTCACTAGTTCAATAAAAATAAATATTGTCTATACATTATTCTGCAATATACACTACATCCTGAATAGAAAATTGACATTTGTTACAGCATCATATCTACTCTCAGACATTTAGATATAAATTTTAACACCCTTTATTATAATCTACAGTACCTCTGAGTTTAAACAGGATAGTTCTCGCATGCAGGGTCAACATTACATTTCCTTTTTGCAGGTTTCATAAAAAACTAATATTTCAAACATTAATATAGGCATATTTAGAAAAATCCTGAGTTAACAGTGATATTTATTATCCTTCTCAGCATTTCCTGCGCCTTCAATCCTGGCTAACACACCATTAGAATAAATAAAGTTAGATTAATGAGTTTGTTGTTTTCCTCTGGAAAGAAAGCATTCATACAAATTCTTAATGAACTTATTTACTACGCATAACATAACATAACTCCAATTCCCATTCATTCTCCTGCCTATAGTTAACACCTTAAGGGTGATAATTCAACTGTTTTCAGCTTTAGGAAAACACAGATGGGTTTAAGTTCAAAAACTTATAAACAAAATTTTAGTCCAAAATTTTAATGAGTTTCTTCAAGCTTCCTGCTTGTTGAGTCGCCTGGGGTTCTGTGGTACATTGCACAACATACAACGTACATTTCATTCAGCATTGGGCATATTTCCATCTGGAGCTGGGACTTCTGTGTTTGTGGAGTTTTGTTTCTACTTGTACACCTGGAGTTCTATAAAGCTGCTTGGTTACATTGTGTAATCTTAAAACCTCTAGAGAAATAAAACTGAATTAATAGATGTTCTATTTAATTTACGTACATTTTGTAAGAAAGTGCATTCTGAATAGATCCCAACACTGACATCATCAAGCTTGGGGAATACTGGAATATATGGGATGGTGTGATACAAAAAAGGTAACTGTATTCCCTTATACAGTTATATAGTTACAGAAAAAAGGTTGTTATCAGATTACCGATACTTTTAATTAAAAAAAAAGGATTATTTAAAGGATTACAATTTTAAAATGCAAAAGGGCAATTTTAAAATGCATATGAGTACGATGGCTGAGCAGAAAAATCAGTAGGACTTTCTCTACAGTATGGAACTCTTTACAGTACACTACCCTGCTGGCCTCATGATATAACTTGTATTTTAATGTGAGTAATATTATCATTCATTTGCAATCAAATTAACTTAGCATCGGAGAGTTTCAGTGAGCGAAACAGGCAGCAAATATTTATTTTATCTTTATTTTCAATTTGTCTGTTCGAAATTAGAACAAATCATGGCTACCAGTTTTTTTTAAGTGATTAAAAAAAGTGATCAGCAGTAAATTATGTAAGCCACATACATCACCTTGAGTTAGTCTGAGTGTTTATTCAGTACCATTCATATATAATGCTTATACTGAATGAGTATTACCAATCATTTGGTAGACATGAGCACTTGATAATATTCTCATGCTATGACAGATTATCTGGTAAATAGCACTAATGTAGTAATTAGTGAACTGCTATTTAATTAAGCCTAGGTAAGAAAAAGTTGCAGTGCTGATTAAAATCCTGCAAATAAATATTTTAAATAAAGATCTTTTGTATATATTTAAAAAAAATAATTTATTAAATAATCAAGGTAATATTATTCAATAAACACCCCCAAATAAACAAATAAACATTTATCAAAAATAATCAAAATAATTAGTAGCTGCAGCCCTAAATAAAGAATGATATACTACCACATACATGTGTACACAACACTTTACGAGTCTCACATCACCAGCCTGGTCTCGAGTGAAATCAAAGCTAATCTTACAGTTCCCAATTCATTATCATGGCATCAACCTCACCAACTGATATTGAAATACTGCATGCTTAGAAAAAATGTTCTTCAAGGGTTCTTTAGTTGGTTCATTAGATTAAATGGTCTTATCCTTCTAACAGGCTCTTTATGGTAGCAAAACATTTTTGATCATCTGAATGAAGACCACAACCACTCAGACCTATTACTTGTCCTCCTCTTTCTTCTCCTCCTTGACTTGCCCTGGTGCAGCCTCTCCCTTTGCTTCCTTCTGCCCCTCATCTTCATCCTCATCCTCTTCTACTTCCTCCCCAGCATAGCGTTCTATCCAAGCGATGCGCTCTTTCAGCTGTTTCTCAGTTTTCTTATAATCCAATAGCAGTTTCTTTATTTTGGCCTGCATCAGCTCCATGGTGTTGTAAATGCGGTTCACTCGCTCCTCCAGGTCCTTTTGGTCTGGCTTCAGGTTGGCTGGGTCCGTTTCAATCAGGCCATCTTTCATAAGGATCTGCCTCCCCTTTTCCTCCAGCATGATTTTAGCATCCGGATACTCGGTCAGAGCTTCCATTAAGTCATCCTTGGACAAGCAGAAGAGGTCTGAGTATCCAATGCTGCGGATGTTAGCTGTCCTGCGGTTCCCTGCTTTGCTGCCTTTGATATTCAGGATGCTGATCTCACCAAAGTAACTTCCATCACCCAGAACACAAAACTGTGTTATGCCATCATCAGCCACTACGGCCAGTTTTCCCTCCTTGATGATGTACATCTCCCGGCCAATGTCACCCTTGCGGCAGATGTAATCACCAGGGCTAAACACCTGTGGTCTTAATTTAAGAATGAGCTCGATTAGCAGTCCTGCTTCACAGTCTGCAAAGATCCTCACCTTCTTCAAAGTATCCAGGTGAACGTTCATACCAATCTCTGCTCGCAGCTTGTCTGGTAGGTATCTGAGCACCTCCCTTTCATCTTGTGCCTTCTTATTGGTCCACAGATAGTCAAACCACTTGATGACTCGCTTTTCCAGGTCCTTGCTGACATGCCGCACATGCATGTACTGCTTGATGCTGTCGATTCGCGCCTGAAACTGGGCTTGGGCTGCATTCATGTTGGAGATCATTGTGGCAATATTTCCAACAATGGTGGCGAAGATAAGGACACCAACTAGGAAGTCTACAACATGGAAGAGGAACTCGGAGTCCAGCTCAGGAGAGGGTGTTTCCCCGATGGTGGTGAGAGTCAGTGTGGACCAGTAGAGGCTGAAAGAGTACTTCCTCAACAAGTCCCCAAACTCAGGCTCAGTAAGAGCCGGGTAGACCCAGGGATCTGCACCAAAACCAATAGCTTTGGAAAAGGAGAAGTATAGGCATGCGTTCCAGTGAATAATAATGATGATATACATGACCAAAGTGCAGATGCGGAAGATGTTAGGATAGTTTGTCATGGTCTGTGAGCGATCAAAGAACTCAAACATGCGGTTGATGCGCAGCAGCTTGTTGATTCGGATCTCAGGGTAGTCCAGTCCCAGGATGAAGTACAGCACGTCAGTGGGTATCATCGAGATGACATCAAGCGAGAACTGAGGGCTGTCCTTGTAGTGCTTGATGAGGAGTTTCTCATTCCTGACAAGCAAACCCTGCTCAAGGTAGCCTGTATGAAAAAACACAAATGCAACAGTGAAGACAAACTTCATTCTATTATACGATATATAGAGAGAAATGAAATCTTTACTAAAGTTATTGTGTTTAAACACAAGTTCTCACCAGTCCTCGTTTTGAAAGCCATATCAGCCAGGTAAAGGAGATCACAGATGTAGTCAAGGAAGAACCATGTGATCAGATATTCATGCTGCAGTTCTTCAAAGCAGGCTCTGGATAAAAGAAAGATGGATTCTTGCAATTGTTACCCTCTGGTAATGATAGATAATACATGTTTTGTATACATAACTTCTCAAGAATTAGTAAATGCCTTAGAAGATATCAGCAGACTGTCAAAGCTGTCATAAAGTGATAAGTGAACATATCTTGAGTATGGGTGAATCAAATATTGAATATTTTTATTATACGATTATTCTAACTCAAACAAGACTATTCAGACCTTTTTAGATGCTTTTGCACAATTCAAGTTTTACATTTTGCTTGTTTCTATAAATAAATGATTAAAATAATAAACAAAAAAAATTATCTTCCAACAAAACAAAAATATTTCAAGCTTGAAATGACTAAAATGTTAAGAAATATTGCAGGTTCAACAATATTTTGGTTTATTTTAAACATATAAAATGAATGACTAAATCAATTAATGCAAATTTTATTTTCTAAGATGTTATTTTTGCAGTGTATTACACTTGTTTTTCTCATGTTTTGATTCTGACATAATTATCATAGCCTTTGATAGTATTATTTTAATATTTTGGGTGGAAAACACAAATAAACTTTAAAAAACCTTGCTAAATCAGACACGTGGACAAAAATGGATCTGCTGTGGCGACCCCAAACTGGAACAGCTGAAAGGATATGATGATATACCAAACTTTATTTACTATGTAAAATGCTAAGAATTTTAAATCAAAATTAAAGACCAATTTTGAATTTTAAGCAACAAACAGCATTTGATTTTCAGCTAATATTCAGCTGAACAATGGCTTTTGCACTTGGAGCTGATTTTGGAGCTTTAGCTTTAATTCCTCTTCTTGATCATCATGCTGATTAAACATCTTACCTGAGCCTTACCTCGCAATGATCATGGTCCAGTTGTACATGACGGGTAACGTGATGAGTACGAGCCACTGGTAATACAGGTTACTGGCTGGGTTAATCACAAACACCTCCTTTGGCCTTGAACCAGGACATGAGCAAGAAACACTGATGAGGATGTGAATAAGAGCAACTGATTGCTGCTGAGAGATCAGAAGAAAAAAAACCCACTGGAGGGAATTTACATTGCTGAAAATTTACCTTTCTTCTTTCTCCTTCTTTTTTTGGTTCTCTTTCTCTTTTTCCTTTTCCTTCTCTTTTTCTTTCTCCTTTTCTTTCTCATTCTCTTGCTCCTTCTGCTCCTTCCTTTTTTTCTTTTCTTTCTTTTCTTTTTTCCTAGTGAAAACATGAAAAACATTGAGAAGTAATACACTAGCCACAGTGGACCTGATGTTTTATCTAGAAAATACTCACTCCTTTTTCTCCTTTTTTGCTTTCTTCTTCTTCTCACGCCTAATAAAAACACAGAATGAAGTCACACCAGCTCACATGACTGTATATGAAAATGACTAAAATATGAAATGTCTGTGTGTGTGTGTTCGCATGTGTACTCTTCGTTGTTGTTGCTGTTGTTGATATTAAAGTGTGTTATAGAGTCAGGAGAAGGAAAAATGTCTTCCTCGCTGTCTTCTTCTGGGTTTTCCTCCATGACTGGAGATATTCGGGGAGGAATGGAAATTCCCAAAATAGTCACGATCGTCATGGTGCGTTATGATTTTACCTTCTGTCTATCTGTTAAATTAAACACAAGGACAAATATTTTGAATATTTCACAAGGTAAACAGGAAGTTGCATCATCTAAATTTCTTACAGGTCATGAGAAGAAGAAAATAAAGTTCTTGTTTTTCTTTATTTGCTACATTTATGATGTTGTGATATTGATATTGGTTGTTAACCAAATCATAGACTGAAACAAAATTATTAACTTAAAATTTTAATAATTAGTTTAGTAAATTAAATGATTAGAATCCTTAACATTGTCATTCCATTAGCATAGATGCTATTACACCACATTTTGTACAGTTGCTAATTCTATGCTAAGAGAACTTTAAAAAGAAGCAAAAAAAAAACCAACAACAGGTAAATAGTTTGATTTTTGGTTAAAACATTTTACAATGGCTAAATTCATGTTTCCTTAGATTCAATGTTGAAAAAAAAAAAGAAAAAACAAAAAGCCAAAAATGGATAAAATCACCATGGCTGTGGAATTGCTCAGTAATACTGAAATCAGCCATGCTTATTATTTTCATATAACAGCACATCTCTGAGTGTTTTATTCTGTTTTATTCCTCTTTTACTGTAACACAACAGTCTTCCTAAATTTAATCTGATTATATGAAGAGTCTGCTGTACAAGTCTCTGTGAATGAACTGCTACTATGGAAACAATTACATGTTTATTTGTTAGCTGCAGAACTGATGCACTAGAAAATTTATCAACAGCTTGTGACCAGTCAGAATCCTCAACTGCTCTTTTGTTTAAATTAAAAACTGCTGTATGATTATTATCATAAAATTATAATTACAGTTACTTTAATATATATTTTTTTTACTTACCAGGTTTATGGTCTCAGTATGACACAGCTGATGTTTGTGGATTCATATTTGTCCGCTTGGTTTAATAATTATGCACATTAATGTAGTTTGGCCTTTTCGAGTGGTTGTTCTGGCCGAGTTTGCTGACCCTGAAAAGGATTGGAGCAATTGATAAGAGGATGAAGTGACAGTTGCAAAGTCGGCAAATCTCTCTCTCTGTCTCTGTCTCTGAAAGTGAGTATGAAGATGTCAGCTCTGTCAGCACAAGCCCTCCGGCAACAAACAAAATATTGTCTGCAACTTTGAGCTGTTTTTTTTTTTTTTTTTTAAAAACAACTTGATTTTTTTATATAGATTTCATGTTTTAAATCCATTTTTGGAGCAGCTACTATCTACTTAACCACAACCCACATTCCTGTCCTTCAGAATTAGCTTTGCTCATCATTTCTCCCTCACTGTGTACTTCTGATAAGGCGTTACATGTTTTATCTTTCTGTAGGAACGAGGGAAAGGTGTACAGGATTTATTCCAAGCAGAGACACTTGCTGAGTCTGCTGCAGATCTCTCTGATCCTATTAAAGCAATCTGCATCTCATGTTAACAGTTCCATCCATCATTTCTATGGCTTAAGCAAGGCAAAGTACAGCGTTAATTTACAGTGTTAATGTAGAGTTAACACAGAGGCTAATCACTCAAAATGGCTAGGGATATTTCTCAGAGAAGGTTTCATTAAAGTGAAATTTCGTGATAGTTTAATATTTCAAGTCAGAAATAAAAGAAAAGAAATAAGAAAGAAATAAGATTCATTCACTGAACTTTTTTTTGATTATTTCAGACAACAAGCACAATGATGGATGTGACTTTATTTCCAAGTTGAACTAATATTTTCCTTTTATTCCACAGAAATCTGGATTCTATGTTGTTAGGTACTCAGTTTGAGCTGGTTGTAGAAAGCAAGCTTCCCAACCATAAACAGTGAAACATACAGAAGTGAAAACCAGTTATAATCTATTCTAATCCAGCCTCCTGACAAACAGCAACTTTTTAATAGAATAATTTAAAGTCAAGTTGTAAATTATAACAGAAGTTCTGCTTTTGACTGAACTCAAAGCAAAGTTGTGCTGAACAGAAATTTGCCTGATTGCGCAATAGTCAGTAGTGTTCAATAGTCAAGGTTGTAATTAAAGAGACTCCGGATTGCAGTTTATTTGGCATTTTTATTTTGAATTTATAAAGAAACAGACCAGAGTTAATCCTCACACATGAAACTCTAACTGCTAAATTTCAGTTACAAATATATTTCTTAAAAACACGCCGTATTCTTGTTCAGTTGATCAAATCCAGCTACGTCTTTCCAATTTCCAACCACATGCTTCACATCTCCAACATAATGACATTACAACAACATGCAACAACACAGCTTTGGTCTTTATTACAGTAATATGGCTGCATCTGCAACATTGACTTCAACATCGGAAGGGTTTGTTGCCAGAAGATAATCAAGAGGAGATTCAGGGTCAGCTGGGGCATCAATGGAAACAGCAGCAGGGTCAGTGGTGGTTTGGTCAGGAGTGGGTTCCTCAACAGCTGGTTCAGCTCCTTCAGCTACTTCAGCACCTTCACCTCCTTCAGCTACTTCAGCACCTTCAGCACCCTCATCTTCTTCAGCTTCTTCTGCCTCATCAGAGTCAAGTGGTGCTGCAGCTCCATGTTGGTAGAATCCATCAAACTGAGGCTTTGGATACAAGACCAAATGCTAAATCACCTCCTGAAATATAACAAACAGCCCCTAACATGCACCTGAAATAAAATCAGTGTTTCAATGGTTCTTTTGCCCCTGTTCTTAGTGTAACTGAAACTGATATGATACTACACCCGAAAAAAATATTTAAGTTAATATAAGTTTTTTAAATCATATTTAAAAATAATTTTATAATTCATCAGTTACGGGAAAATAATAATAAAAAAAAATTCTGATGATTCCTATGCACCACTGGTAGCCGTGGCTGATGCCTTTGTTTACTTCAGGAAAAGGGTCACGTGATAGGAACGTGACAAATCAGGGAAGGATACGTTATGACTGATAAGAACCAATCAGGGAGAGAACATTGGTGTCTGCGTCATCATTTCCAAAAGCCTCCCCTTCTGGCCATCCACACTAAAATGTTTCAAACTAAATGGGGCCAGCAGCATTTCCAAAACACTACATTTTAGAGGCTTCAAAACTCTGGACTAGTATGGGTGCCAAGTGTAAATTTAGCAAAAGTGATATGTTTTAAAACTAAAATGTATTATTGTGGACAAGGCCTTAATCATGTTGTGTGTGTATTTATACTCTTACCTGAGGTGGAGCTGGAGCTGCAATACCCTGTACAGAAAGGAAAGTTAAGAATATGAGATGGCGAAATTGGTTTTAGCGTCTCTGGATTGAGTAATCAGACAGTTTATCAGCACTGACCTGCTGCTGCAGACGCTCGTACATTCGGTACAACTCCATTAGCTGAAATGTTATGTGTGTCCGAGCTGCTATCTGTAACGAAGACATTTCATACATTGATATTAACCTTCATCTTCTGTATATGTCTTGACACACTTCATCACTTCATCTGAAATATTAACAAAATGTACAATGATGAATCCAATATTTTGCATATTTACTAAACATAGCTAATATATATATATATATATATAATTTGAACAAATCAAGTTTAGCATTTCCTCATTTTTAGTAAATAGAATATGATGAATAATGATAAGTTGTATTAGTTTAAGGAACTTGAATTATAAATAAATCTTACCTCATCGCTGTCACTTTCAGCTACCTACAATGGGAAACCCCCCATTAATATAATAAATACGCTATTGAGCTTAAATTTCATTACCACAAATATTAGTATTATTAAAATTCAGCTCCAAATGATTTACAAAGAAAAAAATAAAATCAAGAAAAACAGCATAAGGATAAATTGTGTACCATGAGTAAAAAAATTAAATACATACTTCTAAACATATTAGTACAATAATTACAATATAAATACATAATTAAGAAGAAGTAGCAATAAGAAATTGAGTATTGTACAAAAATGACATCAAAACCAGAAATAATTAAATGTGTTAACATTTTATAAATTAAAATAAAAAAAGGCAAATACATAGACATAAAATAAAAAATGGAACCAAAAAAATTATAGAAATAAATAATTATTTAAAAAATATATTAATAAAGTAACAATAACGTTACATAAATATATAATAAATTAAGATAAAATATTAACAATTAAATTTGGATAAAAAAAGTTATATTTATATAATGAATTACAAATGTTGCAGTAGAGTTAATGAGTGACTCACAGGGGCAGTTAGTGAATGGGCCACCAAACACATCAACACCACCACAGGTTTCATCTTAATCTGGCAAAAAGTAAGCACAAAAAAAACAAAACCACTATTTAATGTTTTTTTGGTTGTTTTTTTTAAAAAGTGTGCTCCAGACTGTCTAATCATGTAATGTAGCTCAGATTTCTACCATCTTACTTAAATAGGAATTTTAAATGAAAAACATGATGAACTTTACCTTTCTGGTCCAGAGCACTGAGTACACGATATGACGTGGAGAATTCAAGCACTGTAAGGCACAGCACGTGTGGAATATATATCACACGACTCCTGGAATTGAACCAATCACGTTTAAGCAAAGAGAAAAGAGAAAGGTACTTTCCCAAAATGAGTAGGAATTGCGAGCCATTATGTTTAATTACACACTCAGAATTGTGCTTGCTGCGCAGTTCTTCCAAAGGAAAAAAAAAGAAAAAAAAGGAGAGCACTTTCTGTAATTTTGTAGGCATTTATGTGGTTGTATTTTTTTTCAGGGGACCTCATTTCATTTTTCTTAGGCATTTCATTTAAGTAAAGCGCTTCTCCAAGATCAGCATTGAAATCCTGTGAATCAGTTAAACATTTACTGTTCCCACTATTATTATGTCATACTCAATTATTTAGCTGACATCAGTTTACTGCTAAATGTATTGTATGGAAAAGATTCACTATATGCATGCATTATATTTGTGACATGAAGACAATGCGCTGCATTCAACAGCAAAACATTCATTGTATTACTCTTATATTGGCGTACCTCTACAGAAAAATAAAAGAAAGAAATAAACATCAGTGCATTGTGCTTCACCTTCATCAACGTGATGCGGTCGTGCCACATTGAACTGCAATCACTGATTAATCACAGTCCTAAGCCATACTTGATAAATTTTTCCCCCAGTGAGGGTTCCTCTTGGACCTTTTTCTTATGTAAACACACTGTTGTAGGCTTCTTGGTAGTACCTATAGGGGAAGCCCAAATTTTTCTAGTTTTCTATGATTTTAGAAAATATTTCTTAATAGTTCAATTAAATAAAATCAAATGATAAGGTTGCCTCTTTGAAGTTAACCCTTAAATGTTCCATGTATAACTCTTTCAGGAAGAACCTATAAGTAGTATGTAGTTAAGGTTGTGAGGTATCTAAAGTTATAGGGTTCAGCACAGATCCTTTAAAGGACAAGAAATGATGTAAGTGGATATATCCCTGAGTTCTGCGTACAGTGTATGGATTGCGTTTATAATGTTATGGGTTTCTGTAACATCAGAAACATCTGAAGAAGTTTTCATTTGTTTTTAAATTCAAGACATTTTAATTTGGCATGAAGTGAAACTCAATGAATGTGTATCCACTTGCCTGGAGCATTTCTTAAATTTCATTTAAAGATTAAAGATGATGGTGATCCCAGTGTTGGAAAATACATCAGCTCACTGATGTGAAGTCGTCTGTGGTTACGAGAAGTGAAGCGTGTCTCTGATGGGAGACAGATTAATGAGAAGCGTGTTCTTACAGGATACAGATTAAGATATTGAGGATGAGATTGAAAGTTTTAAAGAGATTTACAGTCAGGTCCATAACTATTTGCATAGTGACATAATTTTGTCATTTTTGCCCCTGTACACCACCACAGTGGATTTCAAATAAAGCCATCAAGATGTCATTGAAGTGCAGAAATTCAGCTTTAATTTAAGGGGTTTAACAAAAATGTTTCATTAACCATCGAGGAATTAGAACCATTTTTTTTACACAGTCCACAGTTTCACAGGCTCAAAAGTAATTGGACAGTTGGCTGAAAGCGGTATCATCTACAGTTATGGTCCGTTTCCCTATTATATCATTACAAATGATGGAGATAAAATGTCTGGAGATGATTCCAAGTGTTGACTTTGCATTTGTTCATAGGAACTTTCTATATGCAGTCCAAAGAGGTTTCGATACAAATGAAAAAGGTTATCATTAGACTGAAAAAAACAAAACACACCTATCTGTATCTAACTATAAAGCACAGAACATTTAATTATGTGTATTCCTTTTGTTTAAAAAAACAATGGATGTGTCCTATGCTTTTATTGTGCTTTTATATCATTTTACAAAAATAAATGAATAGACGAGCTGGTGAATAAATGATGTCCTGCTTCCATGTAAAACATTTTGCTGTATATTAAGTAAATAAAAAATAAAAAAAAGGAAAGTTCAGATGTAACTGTAAAGTTTGTACTGTTTTGTAGAATAATAATTAAGAAACTCAAATTTCAGATTTTGGTGTCCTCATGTGATGATTTGTGTAACATAAAAAGGACAAACTCCAAAATGAAAGCAATATTTTTAATTTATTTGAAGAACTCAAACACTATTCACACACAGCCAACAACATTAGAGAGAAATAAAAGTGTAAATCTGTCGGTTAAAGAGTTAAATGTGTGGTGTGCCATAACATTAGATGTGTGTTTTTCTCTGTCTTATTGGATATGATGGTTACTTTTGGATCTATCCAATTAAAAAAGTCATGTTACTTTCACTCGAGCTTAATCCATTACAGCTAAACATTAAAACATCTCCAAATTTCTTATGTAGGAACATGTCTCTCCTTCAGAACCTCAGCATAAATACAGGAACACTTCTGCCAAAACAAGTGACATTTTTTTATTAGTTTAAAAATAGCATGTTTCTAAAAAATGTAGGTTTATTAAATCTGTTTCTTATATATGATAAAAAGCGATAAATATTCACAACATGGCAACTCACCTTTCCTTTTTACGGCTGTGCAGGAATCAGAAAGGAAAAAGTGTCAGAGATATGATATCTTAAATAGCTTTACAAACACACACACACACACACACACACACACACACACACACACACACACACACACACACACACACACACACACACACAGCATGAAGATTATACCTGGCCTGCAGGGACTTGTGGGTCCTGTTGAATCTGCTGTTGAGGATCATTAGCTTGAGGAGCAGCAGCCTGTTAGAGTGAGAGAAGATGTATATATTATATCGTATTGCATTTAAATGTATTTACTTTAATTATTCTTTTTTAATTATACATTTTCAACATTATTATATACACGTTGATATTTAGCTAAATTATAATTTTTTTTAGTTGACCTAAATCCACAATGAAATAATTCACACACAAATCCCAAATGTTATACCACTTTTTCCCATTAGATATATAACACAACTGTTAACTGTAGCAGTATGCATGTAGTGCCTATAGAACTCGAAAAGTCATGTCAATTCAGCTACAGGACAACATGTCCCAAATAATACCATCTGACAATTACAAATAGCATTATATCACTCTAACCATACTTTCAGACCAGAAGTGGCGAGAGTGTCAAAATTAGCTCAGGCTGCCCTACCACAATGTAGTTGAAGTTCATAGACAATTTGTTTGATGTAGATGAAACAGGCGGCTACAAGTTCGGTTGAAATGCTTTGTCTTGCAAACCTTATTTAAAGAGGCCACAAAGCAAACAGACATGTCAACAGGAATCTTTGTGTTGACCCGCCACAAGTAGGGTATAAGTTAACGTTATGAAATCTTTTAAATGTAAGGAATGTCTAAAATGTAAGAAACTGATGGATAAAGGAAAATAGTGAGCAATTATGACTCCATGTTTGGTAAGAAAATTAACTAAAAGTCATTCGTGTGGTGTGACTTTTTGTTGATGTTAAATGCTAAGGCAGATTTCAACATGAAGATTATAGGACACGTTTGTATGCAAACAGGGACACATCGTAAATAACGTGGAAACCCACCACCGCAAATGATTAATTTCTCAGCACATCTAAATAAGTACAGCACATCTAAATTCTGAACGGTTGCAGTTCAACCTCATCATAGCTCATTACCATTATGTTAAACTTTATGCCGACAACCCACTGTGCAAGATGCACCACCAATGGTCATGCCGTGACTCACTACCAAGAGACGCTGACTCACAAAGGAAATGAACAATGTCCAGTCGCTTTGACACTCTCGCCGCTTTTGGTAAAAATGTATGGTAAGTATCTGTACATTGCTCCCTTTTGTTTATTTAGCTACAAATATTATACTTAGTTAAAAATTGGAAAACGAAATCTACAGTGTCTCAAGTGTCTCAAGGCAAAGTTAATTAAAACATTGAACATTTTTACTATATCACGGGATTAAATATTGTCAAAATGGTCTTCATTATTCCATGCTGAATGAAGTTGATATGTTTTTGGAAGAAGCATGTCTTCAAGCTACAAATAAAAAAATCATAATACAAGCTATAGAAATTAATTTATAGTCATAGTGAGGCAAATCGAATAATCAGCTCACTAGACATTTCCAATCATTACTTTATAAATGTATGTGTATATCATATAAATTGCACATTAGTAAAGATTTAAGCTAGCAGTTGTACCCTGGGTGGCTGCTGCTGGGGGCCGGTCTGTGGTGGATAGTTGAAGACGAAGGGCTGATCGTTGCCCTGTGGAGGAGCGGCCTGCTACAAAGGACAGAATACAAACAAACCTCAGTTTCTTCAATTATGTAATAATTTCACAATTAAAGGTAATGGCAAATGCATACAATTTTGTTTACTATAAGTGAATAGTGAATTGAAGCTGTTTTAAAAACTAAGATGTTTGTACAGGAGGACTTTGTGTAGCTGTTGGTTAGTAGCACTTCATTTCACAGAACAATAAATAACTAGGATTTAAAGGGTAAATATATAAAAATTAACAGCACAATTTGATGTTCATTGTAGTATATTGGATTTGAAAGCATGTAGGGACTAAAAAACTATGTAACTATACAAACTAATATATAGTAATATGTGTACTGGAGATCTTGCTGTAGTTGTTGTTCAGTAGAACTTTATGACAGAATTAATAACTAGAATGTATATGTAAATATGTGAAAATTAACAGTGCAGTGTTTAACACATGGTAGCTATAACAATTGAGATGTTCGCACTTTAATAGCACTTTATTCTTCTGGGCAATAAAACACTAGTATTTAAAAGAGGTGCATCTATTAGATAACAGTACAATTTATGATACAATGTTGTACCTTGGATTTTAAATTATATAGTAAAATGTATTAGGTTTAAAAACTAAGATGTTTGTTCAGGGGTTTTGGTGTAGTTGTTGCTCATTAGCGCTTTATTTCACAGGACTCTAAAAAGTAGTCTTAAATAGTTAATCATCTAGTAATTGACCATACAATGCAATTTCTGTCACATTGCTATATAATATATTTTAAAGCACCAATTTTTCCGCCCTGAAAAAAAATATATAATATTGTTAATACTGTAGTTTCAAGTAAGACTTGGTGAAAAATTTGCAAGTTGAAAATGTAAGTACAAATGAGTTTAAACAGTGTGAATAATCTCAGGTATCTTAGTTCAGCACTTAACATAAAGTAACATAAAATCTGAATTTTTTTTTTTAAACTACTTAAGTAAATATCTTAAGGTAAATATCTAAGTAGGTATCATCAGGTTAGAAATGTCTGTTGATGTTAGAAAAATGATATAATTATACACAAAAATTAATCTGAAAGTAAATCGTTACTGATAAACTTGCATCCAAATATGGATTTACCATTAAGTAACTACTGTATACCTGAAAGATATACATGATGATTGCCGATGATTGCTTTTATCATCAGGACTTTGCTTTAAACTCGAGAAGTTTTAGACTTTTAACAATACTTTTATACTATTATGTTGTGTGTGTGTGTGT
>JAQQZX010000013.1:11892537-11910330 GCA_030068355.1 Notoglanidium maculatum | reverse complement strand
ATGTTTTACAACGTAGAAAGCAAAAAAAATAAAGAAAAACCTATGAAAAAGAGTAGGGGTGTTCAAACTTTTGACTGGTAGTGTATAAAGTACTAGTGAAAAGTCCGGACACACCTTTTCTTAATTTTTATTCCTTAAAAGACGCATCATGTATTAAAGTAATGATGGACTGTCATTACTCCTTACTTACTTGAGTGGTTCTTGGCTAATATGGATTGTAGAATAGGGCTATTTACTGTACAGCAACACTACCTCGACACAACTGATGATTTCAAGCACATTAAGAAGGCAAGAAATTCCACTAATGAACTTTTGACAAGGCATATGTGCTAATTGAAAGACATTCCAGGTGACCTCATGAAGCTGGTAAAGATAATACCAATAGTGTGCAAAGCTGTCATCAAGGTAAACACTGGTTACTTCGAAGAATCTAAAATATGAAACGTTTTTTTTTTTTTTTATGAACATTGTAACATTGTTTTGTTTCCCACATAATTACGTACGTGTTATTTCATAGATTCGATGTATAATGTAGAAAATAGTCACAAAAAAGGAAAAACCAATGGATGAGTAAGGGTGTCCAAACTTTTGACTGGTATTGTAAAACAGAATGAAATTCTCTTCTTCACATTTGAAAATCTCTAATGAAACTGAGGTAAGAGTGTAGGGTCAGCCATGATACAGGGCCCAGTATTAGAGAGACCCTTGCTCCAGGGTCCAGTAATTTTAGAATGAATAGCAGCAAATAAAACCTTTTTTATATTAGAAAGGTTAGTAAAGAAGAAGATTAAGAGTAAGAAGAAGAAGAGGAAACTGATTTATCTCGCATCAGCCCCTGAGACTGAATGAGGATATATGTATTTACAACAAAGACCTCTAAATACTTTTTGGTGATAAACGCACAGAAGAACTGTGAAGACTGCAACGACGATAACACACACCAATGAGATGTAATGTACCGGACTCCAGCGTGGTGCAGAATCTAAATAACAACAAACAAACAGGTCAAAAAATACCTCATCACTTCCTGAAAAGAAATAATGACACCCAGTGAAGACTGAACGAACAAATTACTTACTTTGTAATAAACATTATTCTCATTTGAACTTTTTATTAATGTTAAGCTTTTCTCTCTCAGAACTGAATTATTGGCACCCATAAAAGAATATTTAAAATCAATGAAAAATATTTTTTTCTCAGTATCCAGGAACTCTCGTCTTCCTATTTAAACCAAGATAAAAATCTGTAGTTTGAACTAAAGAAGAAGTGCAAAAATATCAATATTAATGAGATTAAAACAGAGGCTCAGTGCTGTTCACCAAATATTTCTCAAATTACACAAGCATGTATTTGTATTATTTACATATTCTTTCACATTAAAGGAATGTTTTATGTTTGAAAAGATATTGTATTAAAATGAATTAATATAGTGGTTCGAAGTATCAGCTCATTTTCATTAACATGACTTTACTGGATTGGATGTTTTAACTTAATATTCAAGTTCCTCCAATTTATTAAGTGTTTGGGCCCAACCTCCAGTGGTGCATTGTGGGAATTTTTTAGTGGAGTATTTGAATATATTCTGCTTTCAGAAAATAGTGTAGAAGGAGCTGGATGCAGAGTAGATGACTTCAGTACAAATTTACATGAATATTAATGAAAGGAAAGTTCCTCTTATTCAGAGTTGGGTTACACACTTGCTTAAGTGAATTTTCTGAATTAGATTATTAAACCTCTAGGGTTGCCAGATTGTTCTTGAGTAGCAACCGAGTTGTGGATTTTCAACAGACTATGTTTTAATGTTGATATGCTTACAGTAATACTGACCTCAAATGGCATTCCATAATGTTTTGACATAGTGTTTACTGAGTGAATTTACAACCAAAACATAAATTTCAGCATGACATCATTGCGGTTACATCAAACCTTTAGACAGTGGAGCTGGACATAATCCTGCTCCTCGCTTGAGCTGATATGCAAGACAAATCCACTTCGAATCGAGCATAAGTGAGGCACGCCTCTGTTTTAGCAAAACTCCGCCCTTGTAGCCTCTAAATAGCGCTTAATTCTGTAATTATCTGTAATTAACTGTCTGAGATCTGAATACAGATGTTCATGTTTCTTCATCACATGCTTAACTCAACTCTGAATATGAATTGCAGTTTGGAAGAAAGTTAATGAGGATATAATAACCTTTCACGATGAGATGGACGATATCAGGATATTTGGATTTTTCATTCTGAATAAAACATTTGTATAGACCAGTGTCAGAGGGCTTGATGTCATAGATGGTGAGAGAGAGGTCTCCTCTGTTGTAATCCTCTTTGGAGACAGAAACTCGATCCTCAAATCCTGCACCGAACTCCATCTTTCCTTGTGCTAGCTTCAGCACGAGCTTGTCATCTTTTCCCCATTGGATGTTGGGGTTAGATTCAGCTGTGAGTTTGTCCGTTTGAGCATAGCAAGGCAGCTTAGCCTTATCACCAACAACGACGGTTAATGGAATTGGAACTGGAATGAAAAAAAAAAGAATAATCAGTGACTACTGTACAGTTTTGTAAAGGTTATTTAAATTGTCGGGTCAGGTCAGGCCTTTTTTGCAACCAGTACCATTCTCCAACTTGATTTTGATAAGAATTTGATTAAACTCTATGGCTCAGCCAATCAGAGCAAACCTGGAGCCAGAAACAGTTGGTTTGAGTGCAACAAAAACAGGGATAAAACCATGGCAACTTCAAGGAGCAAACATGAGCGACATCTGAGATAGATCAAGTGTAAATCCCGAAGAACTTACCCAGTACTTCCAGGTAGTGGTCACATCCCTTCTTGCCGTCACAGGAGCACACGTACCAGCTTCTGTCATTGTACGCCGTGCTGGTTATAGTCATGGAGGCATTTCCCTGTCTCAGGTTTCCTGCTGAGAACTTGATCCTATCCTTAAACTCTGGTGCAATGGTGAAATTTCCATTAGTGAAACTATAAACCGTTTTTTCACCCTTAATCCATTGAACTGCTGAACAGCTACGATTACAAGGAATGGTGGCCGTGTGTCCAAGCACCACCATCAGGCCAGAGGTCACAGACAGGAAGTTGAGCGGACCTGAAAGACAAAAAGATTTGCCAAGAAGTGTTGCCAAGATCAGAGTGGTGGTAAGTGGTTTTTATACACTTTGTTTGTATATATAACTTTTTTTGTATATAACACTTTCTTTGTTATTTATGCAAGATACCTGCATTTTTTGTTTCCAAATTTCTTTACCTGCGTTTTTGCTTCCATTTCGGAAGTTTCCAAAATAAGAGAATTTAACATAGTTAAACTCAATAATAATACAAACAAATATGAGAAATGTGATAAAATTCTGATATGCAATTTCATGCAACATGCAAGTGAACATGAAAGCTAATGTTCAGCTGAAGTTCATTACGACAGTGTTATTACTGTGTTATCATTACAGGTGTTAGCATTACACCTGTCATCGAAAATGTGTATAAATTCACACTGGATATTTTTATGTTTCAGGTAGAAATCTTTAACCATTTATCAGGAATTATTTCGCTTCCTCCATTCGATATATCAGGGGTGCTTGAGGACCGCACCCATTCTTTCACAGCTTACCAAGAAAACACAGCAAAAACATCCTGCTCTTGAGCTGCATCCTGTTTAATCATTAACACGTTTTTTGTTTTTTTTTCCTGTAGGTTTTTTGGTTTGTTTTTACATTTCCTTTATTGTCCTTGAGAATCTTTGACTTCTTCTTCTTCTTCTTTTCCTTCCTCTTCTTTCTTTTTCGACTTCTTCTTCTTCTTCTTCACTACTGCCTTCTGCTGGTGAATCGAAGCTTCACAAAGACATCAGGGTGAAGGATCTAACATGGCTTACATTGTAGACAGACATCTGAAGAACCTCAGATTCAGCTCCCTTTGACCTATCACTACAGCATGGATCCTCAGTGTGCTGGTGTGAACGATATCTATGCTTATTTTTGAAAATCATGTAGTCGTTAAAACTGTCATCGTCAGCACTCTGTCTCCAGAAAATACCTGGAACCTCTAAACGATTCAGTAAAAGTATCTAACAGAATACAGAGTGAGGAAAGTGAGAACGTGCTTAGCGCCTCACGAACTGCCAGGTCTGCAACGAATTTCTGGTCCGATAATCGTCCGATTCTCTCGTTATTTCATATAAAACCGTGTCTGCTTACAAACACCAATTCCAAAGATGATGACATTAAACTCCATTTCATTTATTAGCTATAAAGCTGATGGGGAACTGTTTTCAAATGGAGCTTGTTTGTTACTTCTTTTAAGCGATGCATCACACCAGGAGAGTGTTATTTTAAAAAGTTGTATTTGTGATTTCATTGTTCAGAGCTGTACAGTGCGTTGATGTTAGAACAGTTTTAGATTTTGCTCGTTGGTCGTCTCTAACAGGACGAAAGAAGTTCATTTCAGCCTCAGAAGAATCAAAAACTTCGATATAATTAAAAAAGAATCACTGAATTGAAACTGGAGCCCAGTGAACACTTTACACGTTAAGATTGTTGTTTAAATGATCTCATTTTAAATCTATATTGCTTTGTGAAATAAAGATATTGACACATCCTGCTAGCTCTGATAGAGGTGCATTGGAAAATGTCTCTACAATCTTGAAAAAAGAGAGATTCTGCACAGTGTTCTTGCTCAGCATTACAATTTATTGATCACGCTAATGTTTCGGTCCCGCTGGACCTTCGTCAAGAGTATTTTCAGTATTTTCCGGTATTAAAATCTAACCAAGGAGCAAAAAAAAAGTGATGCCACTGATCAAGCACTGATCACTCAGGAAATATGAATCTTAAATTATTAGTATATTTTTAGATATTATTATTAAAATAATAGTTTTGCTAACAACGCTCGACCGTATCTCGGTTCCCTGACATCATCTTTAGTGAGAAAACAAAGCAGACAAAACATCAAGCAATACAAAGCTGCTAACTGAAAAAGAGAAGCCGTTCATCCAACTGTAATAGAAGAACCAGATTCATTTGGTTAAATGGCATTGCTAGTAACAAAAAGCTTGTCCGAAACATCTGCTCAGTAAACCAAAATGGATCAAATAAACACTGCACATTCTCTAGCACAGCCTTCTTTCACTGGTCATGAGGTGGACAGCGATGATGCTGAAGAACATGAGCAGAATGCCGAAGCTCAACACTCCTGAGACTATCATGTGGGTGTGAAAAAGTCCTCCTGAGTCTCCAGATTTGGTGTCTGGGCCTTACAAGAATAAAAAAATAAAACAACAGGAAGTTACAGTTGGGCTAAGGATGTGGGCAGATTAAAAAAAACCCTCATAACTATTATTCATCTCATCATGTAAGCTTGCAGTGATTATAAAGAACATACAGACTTTACAGACGGAACCTTGGCGGTGTGTGAGATTCTGATCCGGAGGCCGTTGGACATCCAAGACAGCTGAAAAAAAAAAAAAAACGATGAGCAGGGATGATTAAGTTAACCAACATACAGCATGATGTTTCACCAGACATCCTGTTCTTTACCATACAACCGAAATCCTTCACCAAACTCAATCTGCTTCTCATTTATCGCAGCACAGAAGTACGTGACGAGGTCCGCCTCAGAAACCCGTACGATTCTCAGGTGGATGAACCGGTTTTTGATGAAACCTTGGAAACTGGAGCTGTTGGAACTCCAAGTGATGGATAAATCTCCATTACTGTTCAGACCCAGAACCACCAGACGCTCCGGTTTCATTTCCATGCTCATCCTCAGCCAGTTAATCTCATAATGATACGACAGATCACACTGCAGCGTCACCTCCGCTCCGAGACGGACCTCCAGAGTCTTTAACGCTGTCGACGGCTTCGGGGATAAAACGATGATCCCTGAGGGAAAGAAAACAATTAGTTACGGTGAGTTATTGTGATGGAAAATACCTCAAAATACTGTGGCTGAATAAGGAGTTATAATTATCTTCAACCACAGACATTGGGTTTGTCTCAAGCAAGCCTGCTACATACCCATAATTATTATTTCAGCATAATATCATTTACAGTAACCACCAACTTTAACTGAAATTAACACTGAAAATGACTTTTTCCAGCATGAAACTTTCATAGTTATAATGGGTGTGGAAAATGTGTTTAGATTTAGGATCTTACTTTAAAATGCCATTGACATACTTTAAATTACTTCCATTTAAATGTCTTTAATTTTGGCTCTACATGTTAGAAAAGAGTGTTCTCTGGATTGTTGAACCTCCCCAAGTTCCTCCACTCCACCCCATTGCTACGCTCCCTCCACTGGCTTCCTGTAGCTGCGACAACAGATATAAACCACTTATGCTCGCCTACAAACCAAAACCAGACCAGGCCCATCTACTTTAATGCTCTTATCACACCCTGTATTGCACTGCGCTCTCTCCTGCCCTACAGCGCTGCTCGACAGGACCCACCATCTCTCAGCGTACAGATAAGACCTGCACTAAGGTTCCTCTCCGTCCTGCACCCAGGTGATGGAAGGAACTTCACCTAGATGTCTGAACAGCTGAGTGTTCAAGCGAAGATTAAAGACTTACCTCTTCATCAAGCACTTAAACCTGTAATAAATGTACACATTAGTATCTTTAAAGCCTGTTCTGATTTCTTTGCTGTACTCGTATATTATGTATTATATGACTTCGGAGCACTTCTGTAATTGTAAACGTGAGCAAAACAAAGAACTCTTAATGGTGTTCGATTAAATCCTTCTTTTATAAATATTTATATACTGATTTATAGACAGATTGCTCCAGCTTTTTTCACCACACTCCAATAGTTCTTGTTGATTTCCCACAAACTGAAATTCACTATGTTTCACTGAAACAACACAATTAGCTTTGACTAAGGGTCTTTGTAGACCCTATGATGTTCTAAGTCGTACGCTTTATAATGGCAAACCTTTTCTTATGTATCTTATTGTAGTTTTATGTACATAGAACTTTTTAAAGATTTCTCCAAAGTCGCAACTTAAAAGATGTTAGGTTCTGTGTGGTACAGTTTTGTTTTGCAGATACATAAACACACACACACACACACACACACACACACACACACACACACACACCTGATAAATGAATTAATAAATGTATTAATGATCATTAATAAATGATTTCTGAAGCAACACGTTTCTTTTAGTTCGATTTCCTTCTGAAGCTGTAGAAGCTGAAATCATTTGTTATTGTGTAATATTTTGAATATATACACGAGAATTAAATAAAGCACATCCTTCTCAGTTTCCAAGACACTGTGAGTGATATCTGCAAATCTCTAAAAGGTGTGTCAATTTTTACATATTCACATACTCTTAGTTGTTGATTGAAAGATAAATCAAGTAAATTTAACTCACCAATAACCCCAAAGATGACAGACCGCAGCATTGTGTTTTGGTGAAGCGAGTGCAGTGACTGACTGAAGATTGAAACTAGGTCTCGTCTGCAAAGGTGTGAAACTCAAATAGCATTTTTTCCTATGAACATCTCTCCGACTCTTTAAAGCCAAACCACATTATACTTGTGCGCTCTTTCGCCCACATTGTTTGTTGATTCTTCAGGACGAGGTCAAGTGGTTATTTTTCTTTTTCACTTTGAAAAGGGGGAAAAAATCCACCCAAGATCTTATCTCAAGAGAAATCAATATGTTTTTTGTTTTAAACTTCTTTGAAGGATTCTGTGGACATGCAATTCCTGATTGTAAAAGTTTGACGAGTGAAGGCAGGACAACCTTCAGTCTTCCAATGAATATTTTATACACCTATTACAGTCTGGAAATATGTTAGACCTTGATAATACAGAAAATAAATAAATAGGATAAATCATTTGAACATTGCAATTTGAGTGTCATGCATTGGATTTTGTTGCACTAAAAAAGAAAATAAAGAAATTAATTAAATAAATAAATAAATATATAGGCCATGGATATTTCAGCAAAATATCTATTTTTAGATCAGTATACAGTATAGAAAAATTGCTGATGCTTTTAATATTGCATTTTAAAAATAAATTATTTAGGTCCTGTTTAAAATAATCAAATAAAACTAATATTAAGGGTGATAAATATTTGAGGTTCACCATTTACAGAATATAAGTAATTTGGTTAAAATATTAACAGACGAATTAAATATATCTACTGTGTTTAATTAAAGTCTTCTTTTCTGTGAAGATTTAAAAATAATTTAAAAGCTAAATATAGCACGTTTCAAACATTTTAACTATTATTATTTTTGACTATTTGCAAATGGTTACATTTTATGTTTAATACTTTGACATTACAGTTTGGCTAAATGAGAATAAGAGGCAATAAGAAGGCGAAGAATCAGAATCAGAAGTTGTACATATACAGAAACAGCTAGCTAGGCTAGTCAGTACAACTTTTCTTTATTAAGAATAAAGTATATTTTATTTTAGCTATCTTTTAAAAGGTTAGTAAGAGATTTATATTATTTAGTTATACAGTAACACCCTTGCCATATTATTTATATATAAATAAATAAATAAATTTTGAATTCTTTCCAAATCCCGCCTTTGAGTCGCATAAGGATGGCGTCACCGCGCGCCGCAGCCTGATGACGCAATTGCTCTGTATCAACAGTACAGCGCTACAGCTGCGGCAGGATTTCCACTCTAGAGTGGCTGTTAATCCACATGTTTAAGTTTTAATTATATTATTCGAAATATATAAGAATATTAATAACAACACGGTGAGGCACCGAGGAGCTGGAGTGTGTTTAGGACCCGGATGAAGGTATGGATGTGATTAGTTTACTCGAGCGCGTGGGTTTTTATTATTATTATTATTATTATTATTATTATTATAAACCGAGAGCTGTCATTATCACTGTACTGTACATATCATATACATCAAAACACATAAACACAAACTCTCTTTAAAGTTTATTTGGGATTTTGCTCCCCTACAGATCAGCAGTATGGATTTTATATCATGGACATGCCGAATGACACATCTGGCCTTTTAAAAGAGTAAAGATATGAAGTTTATACATTTGAATTTGGGTAAATCTGTCAGTTTAGCAATATAATACACAATCCAACTTCTTTATAGCTTTAAATCACTTACACGTCACACCTTCTACAAGTGAGCATGTCAAGATCTTAAAATAATTACAAAAACTATCATAAATTGGAGTTGAGTGCAAAAGTTTGCACACCCTTACACTGAACAAGGATGGACGATAAATCAGTATGATATGGTATCATGATATTCACATTATGACACACTTTTCTGTTTCATCAGGCTTCAGCAACACAATTTAGAGACTAAAGCGGGTTTGTCCAAGCAAGCAAACACACTTAAAATCATGTCCAAGTGAGCAGAGTGTCAAAAATAAGCATTAAATCTTTATTTTAGCCAAATGAGAGTTATGTTATCAAGACAAGGTAATGAGTTGGATTCAGGAAATTTCTAATTTTCAAACTTAACCAGAATGTGAGTTTTGGGCAAAATAATCTGTAAATGCAGCACTAAGATCTCTTAAAATGATCACTTTCCCCTCCCTGTTTATCTCTTCATGCAGAAGCTAGATATAGAAACACACTCTACTGTAGGCTGGACTCTCCCAGAGATGACTGTTAATCTCTTTGGAAAACCTAAACCATGAGAACTTTCCACTACACGGAGCAGTGTTTCCGAATCCTGCTTGTTGTGTTTAACACAATTAAAGCAGGAAAAGAGCTGGCGATAAAACTTTTGCTTTTCTGTTGTATGGAACTCTAGTGCATTTACAACATATATGTATACATACACAAAATATATATTTTGGCTTATTTTAACCAGTTAGTAGCTCAAACAAGGTTTCATGCTGAATCATGTCATTTTCTTAAGATATAAATAATTTTTTTTTACAGCCAGCACTAAATGAGTCACACTCCAGTCATTCCACATTAAAAATATTTTATGGTTGCACATCACATAATGTGGTCCTTCCTCCAGCTTTTCTATTTTGAGCCAAACAGATTTATTTTTTTTTTATCTCTCTGTGTATTAGCACACATATAAGTAAAAGAAAAAAGTAAATGCATAAAGAAGTGAATGATTTAATATTTTAATAAATAAATAATATTAACAGAGTGCACATGCTGGGAAAATGAGACTATTAAAATCCAGCTTTTCATCAGATTTATTGAAACCATGCTAATGGATTTACTCTGATTTGAGAACCCATGCTTTGTGGATAAATAAAAACTTGCATTATCTGATAAACGTTCAGTGTTTGATGTGTACACTGTGTTCGTGTGTGTGCGCGTATTAATTTCCTCCTTCGTATTCCTTTCCCCTCTAATTAATGATTGTAATATTCCCTCTCTTCTTTCCCCTGATCTTCAAGTTTGCCTTTTTAATTTAGTAACATGTTTACATTTATGTATTTATTTATTTAGTGGTTATCATTATAAAAGACGAAGGCCCATATAGTCCCCCCCCCCACATTTGTAATGTTTACTGTATTTTAACCCCTCATGAGCCTGTAAGCCGGCGTTCAGTCACTCTCTCTTACAGCAACTTTAACAAAACCCTGATCAGTAACTATTGTACTCAGACAAAACATATGACTCAGTGGTTTTTGAATGTCACAGCTTGCAAAGTGGCAAGGGTCAGAGACCAAATTAAAGGGGAAAAAAAAATCCAAGCTTTAAAAATGTCAGAAAAAAAGGAACATGGTAGCATAAAAAAGAGCATTAGTTGCTTTTAGTTTTTTTTCATTAAAATATGAAACATATTCAATAATAATAATAATTCATTATTTTAAATAAACAACTAAATAGTTTATTATATGTCTACTAATCCTGTACATTTTTTGCACAGACTGATACAAAATCTCTACTGACTCACTCCATTAATTGACTCATGAGCTGACTCACGAACTGACTCAGATGTGTTATTTTTTTTTCCTCACTTCTGGCTCTTTAGGATGGCGGGGGTGTTCGACATTGACCTGGAGTCCGAGGATGTGAGCGATGCAGAGGTGAGAAAGCCAAGTGACTGTCAAGATCTGAGTCCCTCCTAGCCCAAACAGAATGTCTTACACATGTACCGTTCTCGTCTTTCACGCCACGCAGTAAACGCACTTCACTTTGTAGTGCAGCATTCCGCAGTGTTGATTATCTCAAATAAACCTAGTAAGGAAAGGGGAACAGTTCACATTTTTAAATGGAAAAGAGTGACTGATCGCAACCTTTTGGTTACCTTGGAAACAGGTGAAATCCAAATTAGCCATGTTAATAATTATTTCTTTCTGTGTTTTTTTTTTTTTTTTTTTATCTGACAGTATTTGTTTTTCTTACAGGATGATGTGTGTAACTTCACAGTGGCAGAAGTAGAGCTGTACGTATCTTTTATGTAGTCAAGATTAAGAATACAACATTAAATATTAATGAGTTGATATGAAAGTGACGAACACGTGTTTGACACCAGTGAGACGGAGGAAGTGGAGCTCACCAGCGCCAGCGTGAACAGGGACAGCGAGCGAGTCGGACCTGACTGCTTTGAGCTGCTCACCGTCCTCGGAAAAGGGGCTTATGGCAAGGTGCGTGTGCGTGTGTGTGCGTGTGCGTGCGTGAGTGCGCGTGAGATCCTGGAAGCTGCCATTATTGCATGTCTGAACATTCTCCAAACATCACCCTGTAAATTATTATTATTATTTATTTATTTATTTTTTTTAAGGTTTTCCAGGTCCGGAAAGTACAGGGAAGTCAAACAGGACAAATATTTGCCATGAAAGTTCTGAAAAAAGTACGTTCTGTTCCATTCTCATATCAAACCCCAAGCGGTTTCTCGCAGCATATTTCAGTAATCAGTTTCACAATAAAATGCATTAGAGCTAATTTTGCATGTTCAGTATTGATTGCTTGTCGAGGATGTTGTTACGCCCTGTTCGAGAGACGGGAACCTGTTTTGATTGCTGGAATTCATTACTCTGGTGCTTAATTATGTAGCCAGACCTGAGCTGCTGTGTGTGAAACTTGTTAGTTAGCATTATTTTGCTAGCTCCTGCATCATGCAACTCACTCTTTAATTAAAAATTAAAAATTAAAATAAAAAAACTGCTGTACGGAGGTGTACATTACGCCATGCTGCACTGGTTCCCAAGGTGAGGGGAATACGTGTATGGAATACTGCTCTTTAACTATGTTTGTATATAAGCAGAGAAGCTGTTGCGATTATATTCAGTGTAAACAGCACGCTTGATGATGTTTGGCAATGATGAATGTCAGATTTCTTTCCAAGGTTCCGTTTCTTTGACACGTCATGGCACATCAGGCTTTTACGTAATAATAGCCAGTTCATGGAAAAGAAGCTATTTCTTTATTAAAGAATGAAGAAAGAGGCTCACTTGTTGCACATATAAACACACTCTCCCTTCTTTCAGGCAAAAATAGTGTGCAGTGCGAAGGACACGGCACACACAAGGGCGGAGCGAGAGATCCTGGAGACGGTGCGTCACCCTTTCATCGTGGACCTGTGGTACGCCTTCCAGACTGGCGGCAAACTCTACCTCATACTGGAGTGTCTGAGTGGTGGGTGTGGTGTAAACAAAACCTGAAGCTACAACCAGTTAATGTTTTACCTGATCTCACAGGTTGCTTTTTCGACATGAATGACTTGACCGTTAGCCATGCTTTTTACTGTAAACAAGTTTAAAAAAAAATACAATGAAATCTCTAATCCTTACCTGATTTGTAATAATATAGAATGGCATTATAGTTCACTACCAAAAACTTTTACAGAGGCTTTCATCCTGGGATGCTAAGATGTAAGGGAATGCCAAAGTGTACAGGCATACCGAGGTGTATGGGGATACTGAAGTGTCCAGGTTTCTGGGGACCGTGGTGTATGGGGTTATCAAAGTATACAGGCATAGTGAGGAGTACGGGGGTACGGAACTGTACATGTTACTGAGGGGTACTGGGGTACCAAGAGGGGTCTCCAGTACCAAGCTGTTCAAGGATACTAAGATGTATGGGAATACAGAGGTGTACTGGAGTACTAAGCTGTTTGGGAATACCAAGATATTGAGGGATACTAAGATGAATGGTAATACCAATGTGTTTGGGAATAACAAGCTGTTCAGAAATGCTAAGATTTATGGGAATACTGAGGTGTAATGGAGGTGCCAAGTTGTATAGGGATACTGAAGTCTACAGGGCACTGAGGTGAACATGGATACCAAGGTGTACAGGCATACTGAGGGGTATGGGGGTACAGATGTGTACATGGTACTGAGGGGTAATGGGGTACCAAGATGTATCTCAATACCAAGCTATTCAAGGATACTAAGATGAACAGGAATACCAAGGTGTTTGAGAATACCGAGATGTATGGGAACACCGATGTGTTTGGGGAATACCAAGCTTTTCAGAGGTATTAAAATGTATAGGAATACCGAGGTGTACTAGATTACTAAGGTGTTTGGGAATACCAAACTGTTCAGTAATACTAAGATGTATGGGAATACTGAGGTTTACTGGCATACTGAGGTGTAATGGGGTGCCAAGATGTATCTCAATACCAAGCTGTTCAAGGATACTAAGATGAACAGGAATACCAAGGTGCTGAGGGATACCAAGATGTTTGGGAATACCAAGCTTTTCATAGGTATTAAAATGTATGGGGATACCAAGGTGTTTGGAAATACCAAGGTGTTGAGGGATACTAAGATGTATAGGAATACCGAGGTGTACTAGATTACTAAGGTGTTTGGGAATACCAAACTGTTCAGCAATACTAAGATGTATGGGAGTACTAAGGTTTACTGGCGTACTGAGGTGTAATGGAGGTGGCGAGTTGTATAGGGATACTGATGTGTACAGGACATTGATGTGAACATGGTGTACAGGGATACAGAGGTGTACATAGACACTGAGGTCTATGGGGGAATTGAAGCACACAGGTGTACAGGAACACTGAAATATTTGGTAATACAAAAGTGTACCACCCCAAGTGTACAAAAATGGTTTCACTGAAGAATTTGTGGAAAATCTATAGTATAGGTTCTTTAAGACTGGGACAAATCAAATATATAAAGTCAGTAGCTAACAGGCTTAACAGCTAATCTCTATAGACATTCATCTCAGTATTGTTAGGATATCATGTTTACTTTTATGAAATATTTCAAAACCTCATTAAAACAGGTGGTGAGCTGTTTATGCAGCTGGAGAAGGAGGGGATCTTCATGGAGGACACGGCCTGGTATGAAAGCTTGTGCAAATAAAAATGCTGCAATGAATGTGAGTGCAGTTCAATAGTTAAAGGCAGTCTTGGGCAAAAATACAAAATTTACCTATAAATACTGTTAATAAGTCCAGATCAAGATTTCCCAGATTGACTCTTGGTTAAGCTACCTTAATAACGAAGTCATTAAAGTATATGAAAGTAACT
Organism: Notoglanidium maculatum; assembly: GCA_030068355.1. NCBI lineage: Eukaryota > Metazoa > Chordata > Actinopteri > Siluriformes > Auchenoglanididae > Notoglanidium > Notoglanidium maculatum. The sequence goes on along the minus strand of JAQQZX010000013.1, from coordinate 11,895,901 downwards.
AAAGTACATGATTTATGTTTGAAGCAGTATTTTAAAAAGGTAAAATATTACATGGGTATACTGCATGTAGCTGAATTGATGATGACAAACCTAAAGGTCTAACCTAATGTTATGAAGCTGCTTCATCTTTTTATTCATGAAATAACAACGCTATGTAATTTTTATCCATTTATAGTTGCATTTTTATAGCTTGAACTCCTCTGACCGCTTTCCCTCTGACTCTTATGAAGCACTGACATTGCTTCAATTCATCGCTGCTAGAATTTATTTGCTTTTTATCAGAAGTTTGCCATTTTGATTCCAATGGCCGAACTTCCAGTCTTACAAAACTTCTCGTCCAGTTGTGGACTTTGTGTTGTTGTTTATTTGGCAGTTTTTATCTGGCTGAGATAACGTTAGCGCTGGGGCACCTGCACTCCAATGGGATCATCTACCGAGACCTGAAACCTGAGAACATCATGCTCAATCACGAAGGTGTGTGTGAGAGTGTTTATGTTTACGCCTATTTAAACCTGTTCATCTGGTTAAGGCACTTGAGGTGAAACGGCTGTGTAAATAAAGTTGTTAGTCAGTGTCAAGCAAGCCGGAATGTCTTTCTAATCATGATTCATTATTAATTATATTAATAGATAATATTCATACTATGGTTACTCCAAAACCTTTTCCCCACCAAGAGTAGGTTTATGGAGTTCAATATTTTCACAGTTAAGAAATAAAACTTAAACGATGCGTGACGTTTACTCACAAGATTTAAAGCTGAATTTAAATCTGGGGCTTCTTCTTTTCCTCGTTAAGGCCACATTAAACTCACTGACTTTGGCCTGTGTAAAGAATCCATCCACGACGGCAGCGTCACACACACCTTCTGCGGCACCATCGAGTACATGTGAGTATCTGTTACGGCTGAAATAGAATATTTAGACATTACAAAACATTTTGGGAACATTTCATTTATTTCATTATTTCTTCTTTGTTTTACATTAATACATGGAGCATGTGCTGGAGCAGGCCAGTTAAGAAAAATGTGAAATAATAAGGTATAAAATGTCCACAGGGTGCAGTAATGCTGATTTACCACTAGATGTCAGAGTGGCTTTGGAGGAACGATAAAAGAAATGTTTCAGCTAATGTCCACTAAAGTCACAATAGCACAATGGCACCTTTTATGGTGTGTGTGTACGTTTCTCATTTCAGGGCTCCAGAGATTTTGAATCGCTCAGGACACAACAAAGCCGTGGACTGGTGGAGCCTCGGAGCGCTGATGTACGACATGATGACCGGCTCGGTGCGAGAGAGAAACAATTAACATTTAAATAGAAAACGAGTCATATAAAAAATTTTTTCAGATGAGGTCAAAACGAGGATCGAAAGAATGGAAATAAACATTCAAATATTCAATTTCTCAAATTATATCGGTATTCCAGTGATTAAAAGAAACAAAAAGACGAAGGAAATGAAAACAAAATAGTCATTCAAAAATATTTTAAAAGCAAAATACATTTATTTCTTTAGAAAGATCAAATTGTGCTGCATGTTATAAAATAAACGTTACATTTCTAATATATTAAAATCAAACAGTATTCATTTTTGCACAGATAATGAGATTATGTATTTTTTGCTGTCTCTCTCTCACTCTCACTCTCTCTCACTCTCTCAGCCTCCGTTTACAGCCGAAAACAGGAAGAAGACCATCGACAGAATCCTGAAGTGTAAACTGAACCTTCCTCCGTACCTCACGCCGGACGCTAGAGAACTGATCAAAAAGGTGATCAGTAGCTTCATAGCTGGTTTATTCCAGACTTTGCTTCAAGAACAAAAACCGGATGAAAGATATCTGATTATGCATATACAGATTAGGTTATTGAATTAAAATCAATTGGACTTCTTGAAATCTGATACATATATAGTAATGTACAGTGAGTCTAATTTGGATTAATGTCTGTTGAAATTTGACAATCAAATTATTAGAGTATATTCTATATTTTAATCATCCCTTCATCATTTACCTCTTTGGTTTTTTTTTTTTCTCTCCTCTTTCGCAGTTGTTAAAGAAGAACCCGTCTCAGAGACTGGGCTCTACTAAAGCCGACTGCGCAGACATACAGGTGAAGCGCACCTGTCCAAACATCCGAGTCCACAAGCAGCACTGGTTATAACGATGATCTATAACGACGATTCTTCATTTCTCTTGGCTGAGAGAATATCAATCTGTATTGCTTGTTTTTTCCTCTCTATTTTACAGAAGCAGCCTTTCTTCCGCCACGTTAATTGGGACGACCTGCTGAATAAGCAAGTGGAGCCGCCCTACAGGCCATCGCTGGTACTGCATCCTGTTTCTCTCCTCTTTGGTTTTTTTCTTTACTTTGTTTCTTGTCTTTGTCTCATGTTATTTTCTCATCTCAGGACACTTTGGTGTCACAATGCAAATAATGTATAATAAACCATTATAGACTCTATATAACCTCAGGCGTCTTACAGAGTTTCAGAATATCTCTCTCTCTCTCTTTCTCTCTACCTTGGCTGTCTGGTCTCTTTTATTTTTCTCTTTCTTTTCCGTCCCTCTCCATCTCATCCACCTCTTTCTTTCTGTCTCTCTGTCTTGTTTCTCTGTCTCATTTTCTCGTATCTGTCTTTCAGCACTCAGATGATGATGTCAGTCAGTTTGACACTCGCTTTACCAAACAGACTCCAGTGGACAGTCCTGATGACACGACACTGAGTGACAGCGTTGATCACGCGTTTGCTGTAAGACACACGCACACAAACACACACGTACTGTGGCCATGTCTGAAACTCCATACTGGATCCTTCTCGTTTCCTGATCTTAATATAGACGTAGTCAGTAGTTCGCAGTACATGAAAAATAAAATTTTGCAGTACATGGCAGTTACCCGGATGTTACTACTCTGGTGAAAATTTCCAGTACACAGCCAGAGCTCACTTCGTCAGCTACTGCATCCCATGATGCAAGGCGGAGGGAAGAGAATGCAACACCGACAGCAGAAGCTCAGAATTGAAAGTAAATAAATAAATTTGGTTTTCTTGTTTTTATCAGAACAAATAGTCCAGCTGATAACTAGCTCACTACTGTATCTGAATGGCATGCTTGCTAGCTGAGCTAGATGGTATTTATACAGTGGAGATCAAAAGTTTGGGCACCCCAAGTAAAAATGTATTTTAATGTGCATAACGAAGCCAAGGAAAGATGGAAACATCCCCAGAAGCCATCAAAATGCAGATGAGAGATTCTTATAATATGTCAAAAAAGGTTGGATTTTATTTCCACCATTTACACTTTCAAAATAACAGAAAACCAAACAATGGTGTCTACAAAAGTTTGGGCACCCTGCAGAGTTAATACCTT
>JAQQZX010000013.1:11818384-11838278 GCA_030068355.1 Notoglanidium maculatum | reverse complement strand
GTTTTTGTGTGATGCCTAGTTTATCATTATAAACCACTGCAACGCCTCCTCCTCTGCCAGTTAGACGAGGCTGATGTTTATAACTATAGCCGGGTGGACTAGCTTCGTTTAACAGAAACATGGATTAAACCAAATGAGTATATAGCATTAAACACAGTACACTAAACTGCTGATCAGTAATAATTTAATTAACAATAAGCACTTTTGATGTAAGAGACCTAACATTTAATAGTCTTAGCTTTAGATCAAAGGTGCTGGCTGTACATTCAGTATAATCCAGATTTATTTTAATTAGATTATTGGAACAAATTTTTTGAGCATTTCTACATTTTTGTTTAGGTTTGAGTTTGTCCTTCCAGTTGTTGATTCTTCTCTAGATGTTTTCCTCTCTCTCTCTCTCTCTCTCTCTCTCTCTCTCTCTCTCTCTCTCTCTGCCTCTCTCGCTCTCTCTCTCTCTCGCTCTCTCTCTTTTCTGCCTCTCTCTCTCTCTCTCTCTCGCTTTCTTTCTGCCTCTCTCTCTCTCTCTCTCTCGCTTTCTTTCTCCCTCTCTCTCTCTCTCTCTCTGCCTCTCTCGCTCTCTTTCTGCCTCTCTCGCTCTCTCTCTCTCTCTCTCGCTCTCTCTCTTTTCTGCCTCTCTCTCTATCTCTGCCTCTCTCTCTCTCGCTTTCTTTCTGCCTCTCTTTCTGCCTCTTTCTCTCTGTCTCTCTCTCTCTCTTTCTTTCTGCCTCTCTCTCTTTCTGCCTCTCTGTCTCTCTCTCTCTCTCTCTCTCTGCCTCTCTCTCTTTCTTTCTGCCTCTCTGTCTCTCTCTCTCTCTTTCTCTGTTTGACATCTTTATCCTTTGTCAAACTGTGCTGCTCCATTTTCCCCTCTCTTCAGGAGGTTCTTGTATCTCCAATCTAAATAAAGCTTTGTTGATAAGTCTGGGTATTTTTTAAGGCAGTCTGTGGGCGCCTGTAGCGTTATTATTGTCACCGTGCTTCCTCTCAAGACGAGTCTTCTTTAATCCTGCACCTTCTCACTTCCAGTTGCTCCCCTTTAACCTGATGTAATTCATTTTCCAAACAAGACTCGGTTGAGTGGAGCTCCTTGAACAACAAACGCTGTTTAAAAGAAGAAGGGGGGGAAACGCAGCAGTGTTTAGTTACAGACGTTCCCTCGGCGCACGGGCCCTGTAATTGGTTGGGATGTTAATCTGAGGCAGATTAAAGCGAGGCGGTGAGTACGGTCCTCTGGTGGGTGAGGTGGAAATGGAGGTGGAGGAGAACACCTCGACTCTGTGTTTTATAATTAAAGCAATTCAGATTAGCTGCTAAAGAGAACAAAAGGCTTTAAGTTTAATGCTAATTGAACTCTGCGCGCTGAGGAACCATCGTTGGGGGTCCAATTAATTCTCCTCCTGTTTAGATCGACTTGCTGGAAGGTGAACGCTCTGCGTCAGGATCTGAGGTTAGCATGATTTGAGATTTCTGTCGAAGGTTATGTACTGATGTGTGCTTGTTTCCTCTGGGAGAACACCACGCGGTCTGAACAGGGGCGTGCGGGCAGAGCTAGAAATGGTGCAGATTAAACGGATCGCTGATCAAAGTGTTTGTGCTCGTTTGATTGAACATGGAAATGGCGCCTGGAATTACATCACGTTCGATCTACAAAGCGATAAACCCCAAAGCCTCCATGCTTCTTTAGTTAGCAACAAGCTAGCCAGCTAACTGTGCTGAGCGCTGTTTATTTTCCTCAGAGCAATGAACTGTACAGTCAGGGAGTTATATACAGGATAATTCATTCGTACCTGCTGCTGTGCTTGCTGCCGACGCTCTGCGCGACCATTTAGATTTGACGCCACTTTATCTTCCAACATCTATATCTTTGTAGCTTGATTTATTTTTCTTGACTTGAGAAATGTACGTTTTGACCCTATAACTGAGTAGGTCAAGCAGCTTTGAGGTCCTGAGCATGGAGATGAATGAGATGAGGTCCTGGAGATGAATTTGGGTTTGGAAAACTAGTTTCTTGAAAATAGATCTAGCCATCTTTTCCTCAAGCATCTCCAAGGCCTGAACCCGCCACTCGCTCCGTCACGTTAACGCCGCTGCTATTCGCAATGAAACGCTGGCGGTTACTCGAGGGCAAAAAAACAAAACAACGGATGTCCCCAACCGTCGAACATAACGATCCATCAGCAGCACAAGCGCAGACTAGCAGCTAATTAGCTCGGACGTGAGTTACGACCCCCGGGCTGCAGAGGAGTCGCGTGCGCTGGCAGAGAGAAGCCTGTACCAGAACGCGCTGTTCAGACATGTATTTTTACACAAGCGTTGGAATTTGAGTGAAGAGAATCCGATACGTTTTAGAATGGCAGAAAAAAGCAATTTGTCCTCGTACGGCAATCAATCAAGGTTTCGCCGCAGATTTACTACGCTCAGATTGGATTTTGAGTGCCTGGAGAGGTATTATGCTCGATGGCCTCTTACAGGAATAATGGGGAAATGCTATCTGTGTGTAAAAAATGCTTAAGAAAAGGAAGATGAAATGCACTTCTGAGGATCGGTCTCCTTTTCAGGTTTCATTTTGCAACCCTGAATATTAAAATATTCATTTCAAGTTTATTTAATTGCCAGTTTCCATTCGGCTCTCGGTTCTGAAACACGCGAACGCGCTTTAGTTAAAATAATTACCTGCCCTTTTCCGTAGTGATGTAACCGTGTGTTTGTGTTCGTGTGCGTGTGTGTGTAGGGCGCTAACGCTAAACCGGTGGTGTCCTTTATTGCCGGCCTCACGGCGCCCCCCGGCAGGAGGATGGGTCACGCCGGTGCCATCATCGCAGGAGGAAAGGGCGGGGCTAAAGAGAAGATCGCCGCCCTGCAGTCAGCCGGTGTGGTGGTCAGCATGTCCCCTGCCCAGCTGGGCAGCACCATGTTCAAGGTGAGACAGGAGCGCGCTACAGCAATTATGATTTAAATCCATTTTTACATCTAAATTTATTTATTTTTGGCTGAAGTTTTTTTTTTTTTTTAACTAAAGTAACATATTTCAAGGCTTGGAATTCTTTATTCAACAGATTTGAGAAACAAAGGTTCTCCGTGCACATTCCATTTCATCATACAGTTTAAAAATATATGTATATATTTGAATGTAATTAGCTAAATCAATAAATAAGTCACCTGTCGCTAACCCACGGAGCAGTTTTCGACTGATTGTGATCGAGCGTGAGTTTTGAGGAAACGGAAATCGAGAACGCTTCGAGGAAACCTCTTAATCTCCTCTTTTCCTCTTTTAACCAGAAGGATAAAAAAGAGAAAGCGCGTATTAAACCCATTCATCATTCCGCTCTTTCGTTATGAGCGTCCGCGAACGCTGAGAGTTCCAGTGCATCGATAGCGTCTCGCTCAATTTCTCCACTTCTCCCCGCCATCTGATTTGTAAACATTGCGCGCGATGATGAAAACTGCTTCCCCGGTTATTTATTTAGAGGCTTGTTGTGTTCATAGATCTCTCTTAATCTCATTGGCCGGGTTAATCTCCGCAAAACATGGACATGCGCTAATAACGGGAATGAATTACCAATGCGTTCCGTTAGATTCATCTTAATTATGGTTGTCTCTCTCTCTCTCACTCACACACACACACACACAAGCATCAAATAACCATGACTCCATTTTTGATTTTCTCTTGATCTCTGTCTTTCTCTCAGATTATTTGTGCTTGCAGTAATAACACACTTTATCTCTGAGCTTTCAACACACGCACACGCTCGCGCGCACACACACACACGCACGCACTTATATGAACTGCAACCCATGTACCCACACTTCGAATTCCGCATCAAAACCCGTCCATTGTTGCCTTGTTTCTTCCTCTGACGTCCACTAGATGGCAGTAGAACCTCACACGTTCTCAGAGCCTCTCCATTTTCTCCATTTTCTATGCACCATACTCTCCTGTCCTGATAAATGGCATTTGCATAAGGGAATTCTCGACCGAAATGCACAATTCCACCCGAGCCAGTTGGGGAAAATGTGTTTTCGGGAGCGTCTTGGCTCGCCCCGCAGCTGTTACTCTTACTAAATTGACTATGTAAATAACTGCACTGCAGCGTAATGGTCTCCAGTCATCTCTCTCTTGCGCGCTCATGCTCTCTCTCTCTTGCGCGCTCATGCTCTCTCTCTCTCTCTGTGTTTTCACTCGTGCTTGAGAATCTAACACATTAAACCAGAAGAGTCTCACTTTTATCCTGTGTGTACCTCAGGGATCGATGTGCGGTTTTATGGCTGATGTTGCATCAGACCACCACTTTTTTTTATTATTATTATTATTTTTTTTTTTTTTCTTCCCCCTGGTGGGAAAAAAATGTACAGCCCTAACAAAATACGACTCGTCCCTTAAAACCTCAACCCCCCCAAAAAAAGTCCTCTTTTCTGTATTAACTGCAGCTAAGGGCCATCATGCTATCCAGAGGTGCCAAAATTTATGGTACAGCAGTAGATTATTTGATCTGTTATTACGATGAAATGTGGAGAGGCCTGAAAGAAACGAGGCATTTCTGCTTTTTCAGCTAAAACCGCAGTCGTGGGGCAAGGTGAGGGATAAGAAAACAAAAAAAACTAAACTTCACCAGGCGGAAAATTGGAAAAGCTGATCACAGGATGTGCTGTTGTAGGAAAATAATCCACGACAGAGTTGAGCGCTGCTCTCGACATGAAGCACGTCCCAGATGTGTTCTAATCCTCTTACACTACAGCAGTTTACCAACGCTTGCAATATATTTAATTATTAAAGAACATCATGCCGTGCTGTTTAGCTGTTTACGATTACATTGAATGTTGTGGAATATCAGTGAAACAAGTTACTTCCTGTTCTTACTTGCGTTTTTAAATTTGTTTGTGGCGCACCTGCAGTGCTCCCTGCAAGTGAGCTGTTGCTATAGAAACCATATTACAACGAGCGCATTGGTAAAACAACTGTAAATATGAAAACTTGATTCTAGTTGGTTTTTGTTTTTCTGTCTTTCACAGGAATTCGAGAAGAGGAAGATGCTGTAACGCGGACGAGCCACATTGGTGCCATGGCAGTCTTTTTTTTGTTTGTTTGTTTTGTTTTCAGCCATGAATTTCCAACGTCTGAAGAATTTTCCAGAACCCGATTGTTCTGTTTTCACAGTGAGAAAATCTGACACTCATAATAACCCTTGGTGAAGTTAAAACGCGTAAGATTAACGTCACAGGTGAGCGCAGGGGCGGCGCGTGTACAGTGTGTATGACCTCCACCTCGTCCATCATCGGTCTCATGCTGCCGTATTTGAAATATATTATAATTCTCCACCTCCGTGTTACGAGTTTTGTTCTTTGACTTGTTCCGAGTTACCATTTCTTTCTTCTACTCGTGAAGAGTCCGTTCTCCGAGTCTGAATTCGTCTCCTTCCTGTTTCCCTCCAACACAAGTCAAACGGTGCTCAAAAAATGATCTGAAACCGTTCGGAAACGCTCAAAGCTAGAATTTAAATGACTGGAAAACGCACCAGGGTTTGCTTTGATCACGCCGGGACGCTTTGCCGTTCCGTCTGTGTTTTTATCCAATTTCGAACCTGTCTCTGAACTTATTTGTCAGCTCGCAAGACCGTTTAGCAGCGTCACTCACGCTCACTCTCAATTCCAACCAATTTGGAGTGTGTTATTGAAAAGGGCCGCCTCATGCCCCGTGCGTTAGAGGCTTTTAGAACGCCTCTGCACTCTCACATACGTGTTTATTAATTCTGACACGCCGCACTGGCATAAATTGTCTCTTTTCCGTCTTAATGACATGCATTCGCCATTCTTTTCTTCTCCCTTTTCTTTTCTTCCCCTCCGCCGAGGAATGAAAGTGCCGGTTCGGTCTTTTGCCAAGTGCTTCTTAGAAAGCCACTCATCAAAATGTCAACAGAAAAAAATTCAAAACATCTGAAAATCAGATTTGCAGAAGTACGATCGCAATCAGCCGTCCACAACGCTCATGGAGTTTTATTGTTTCCTTTCCGCGCCGAAAGACACGAGGAAAAGCTTTGATTTGGAGAGAATGGATAAATAATGGCCTGTAATAATGACGTGATGTGGCATTTTGATATGAGAGGAAGATGGGAAAAGGTTTCCATCCTTTTGTCCAAGGCAGAAAGTAAATTAAAAAGTGATTAAAAAGCTCGTCGCGGTTGAAGCAGGAACAGCAAATCGACTCTGCCTTAACTGTAGTCAAAGCGTCCAGGAACCCTGTAATTCCACAATATAAAAATAATCGGATTAAAGTGATTTTTAAAAAGTACCATCAACTATCTAATTGTGCTTGATGCTGAAATCGCAATGATGAAGGTGGTCCCAAAGCATTCAATTAAACAATAAATCCAAATACTGGATTGTCGCAGACCAGCAGTGGCTTTCCTCAGGAAATAAGTTAATAGTTAGTGCATACAAGAACCGTGCAGTTCAACAAATAATGGTAATAAAGGTTCAACTGACAAAATAAAATGTCCAAAAGCTTTAAACATTGCATTTAAAGAAATTTTATGTGAGGAAGCTCCACTGCTCCAATTATTGGAATTACTCAACCTGTTTAATCTTCCAATATCAGGTTTTATGATCATTACCAGTGAAATTAGAGATCAGGAATATTATATTCGGAAGGCATTTTCAGATCCCAGGTAAGTTTTATAAGTGTTTCCTCTGTAGGTATGTAGAGATTATTGAATGAAGGATGACTACGCTCTCTTAACTGTCCTAAGAACCCTCGAGGAACCCTTATATTCTGAAAATACCAGAGCATCAAATAATTGATGTATTTCTTTGTGGTACATTGATTAATTTTCCTTACACATTTATTTGCATTCATATTTTCAATTTTTAATGCTTTTTAAAGGATTTGTATTTGATAATTTACTACAATATTACATTTTTATTGAAATTAAGTCACTGATCAAAAAATGATTAAGAAAACAAAATGAATTAAAAAATAACAAGGCCAAAAATGGACTGGCCGCCTGTTTTGGGGTGCCCGTGTTCAGCATTGACTTTCTTTGACATGTCATTAGATTGGTTATAAAATCCAGATACTTTTTCTTTTGTGCGGATACAGAATTTTGTCAAATTTAATTAAAAAAAAAAAAAAAAAAAAAAAAAAAAAAAAAAAGCATAAACATAACTGGTTAAAGACTGAAAAGTAAAGTTGAGAGATGGTGTGGAATCTAACGTTAGCTTTGATAGGTTGACGGCCAACATGTTGCATCAATATAAGCTAGCTTTAAGCTAGCTTTAAGCTAGCTTACTTTTAAGGAAGTTATCTAAAGCAATGGTTAAAACGGTATCGCCACCGAAGTGACGTCTTCTTCACAACACTCTTTAAAAGTCTTGTGCAAACCTGTTTGGTATGGACCACAAGTGTGTTCTCGGTTCCCTTCCTCCTCACATCTTGGCGTTATCTGTGTTTTCCCTGCAGCCAGCACTGCCACTGACTTCCTAATCAGCGTTAGAGGAATTAGCATAATTAACTTTGCCAGTGGAACGTGAGGCTTTATTTGTTTTCCAGCTCAGAGGGCTCCACTGTACCGCGTCGGCTGGAGATACTCTCCTGTCTCTTGCGGTTTTAAGCACCACAGCAACCAGAAGTTCATCGCGTCGTAAAGTCCTGGCACAAATACAGCTACAAACTGGATTAATGTCGGCCAAAGCCTCAACACAAAAGTGAGTCGGAACAATGCGTCCCAAATCTCAGGCTGTTTCCTGTAGGAAGACGTACAGAATTTAATATTAATAACCTCTGGGGTTAAAGAGACACTGGGATGTTCCTAAGCTGGGAAGTGATGAGACATTAAATAGATGACAGCATGTATATGGTATATACATATACACATATAGAGTATGTATGTATTTTATTTAAATTAACTCCGGTATAGATTTTTTTTCACGGTGTTATTGCGTTTTCAGATTTTTGATCAATGTATCCGTTTCAATTTATTAATTGTGCCATTGATTTGTTATTAGAATTAAGTTTTATAGTGGTAGATCGAGTCCTCAGTGTTTTAGGCCATTGCTTAAAAAAGGAAAGTCCATCCATTATCAGTACCGCTTATCCATGAGGATCGTGGAGAAGCTGGAGCCAATCCCAGCTGGCGTTGGGTGAGAGGTGGGTACACCCTGGGAAAGTCACCAATCTATCACAGGGCTAACACGGAGACAACCATCCATCCACACTCGCATTTACACTTACGGGCAGTCAGAGTAGCCACCTGACCTAATCCGGGGCACCCGGAGGAAACCCACGCAGGTCCGGGGTACAACATGCAAACTCCACGCAGGAAGGCCCCAGTTGGTGACCAGGTTCAAACCCAGAACCTTTTTGTTGCGAGGAGACCGTCAAACCACTGCACCCAAAAAAGAAAGTAATTACATTTAAATCTTACTTCGTTCATTTTTAAAAATCCCTTAATCTTGTTTGCATTTTCACAATTGTCCTTTGAACATGACTCTCTATGGTCTCAGCACTGCTGCACTCCCAGCCCTGTACATGACCTGTATCTGATGTAAAACTGTGTAATGAATCAGACCTGGAACATTTCATGTCATCCCTGACGCTTAAATTAACACTCGTTTCTCTGCCGCTTTGATGAATAAGGGTCATTATGCCTGCATTACTTCATTACTTAAAACTTTCTTTTTTCTTGCCTACTTTTGTCAGGGTTCTTTGAAGCATTAAACTTAAGACAGTGGAGAAATATAACTACCTTAGACATTAGACTCATTTTAGCCATAATTGCTGTTCTACTTCCAGTTTTAATGGAACTTCACTGAATGCGTTAAATAGATTGAGTTTAAATTAGCACAGAGATAATAATGGATGAAACATTGGCTACAGTACACTTCCAAAGTTATTACTACTAGTAGTGTATTTAAAGGAATGGTGTAGAGGATCGAGGATACTCGCTCAAGGATAAAGATGCTTAGGAATAATTTCTGATCACTTTCACCAGCCTGACGGTTGGTTGGGAGATAGGTACATGCTACAGCTGATGTGCCGTATGGGTCGTCCGTCCGTCCGTCCGTCCGTCCGTCCGTCCACTTTAATTGGTTCTTACTTTGCAGTGCAGTTTTGTTTGCATAGAGCTTTTAGATTTCAGACCTTAAAATCGAACAACAGTGCTGATGAAAAACCACTTTTGAGCCTTCTTCAAAATATCATTCTGAACATCAGCTGTATGCCTCCATGAGCTAGCAGATACGCTACAGGGGGAAAACAAACAACTTGGCCTGTATTTATCTGTCTGGAATTTGAATTTAGACAAAAAACAAAGCTTAAGGTGACGACGACGATGAGGACACTGTTATAATTATAATAATAATAATATGTTTAATTTAGATAAGGTTTCTCAAACTGAAGTTCATTTTACGAGTAAAGAAACAGACAGACAAGCTGATGAAATGACCAAAAACAAGAAGACAATTAAACGGAACACAGACGCAAAAACAAATATCAAACCAAGGTTCTGAAACAATACAGGGGTAGGAAACGATAGGAGAGGCAGAGAAACCATCGAGAACCCTTGAAAACTTTGTGGAACTCTGTCACTTCCTAAAGGGGTTCCGCTTGAAAATGACTCTGAAGGGGAATCCTGCTGTGGTCAGGTTTGTTGTTGAACCTTAAAGGCTGTACAGCAGGACAAACAGAAGAACCATGTAGGGTTCTAGAGCAGATGGAACAGCAAATAAGCATCCAGAACAACTGTTGGATCACGTTACGATGTTTACAGTGCGCCACGTGCTCTGCGAATGTAAAGGAACTACCTTCACTTGGCTCGTGTAACGTACACTGTTTGACCCCAGAAGGGTTCTTCAGTTACCCCTCTGGAGGAACGCTTCAGGGTTCTATGTTGAACTCCAAAATGAAATGTTTTCCTACACAAAACATGTAAATATTCAAGAACTTCTTAATTTACACCACATTTGTACATGTGTAAATGTACTCATGGTTGATTTACACAAAAATAGAGCTCGATTACTGCTCTGTATTGATCACCATCATTTCATTGCACTCCTCTTTACCACTGATCTGATCTTACATCTCTCTCTGCACTCGGACGGAGACAATCGGAATGCAGAAGTGAGTGAGCCACCTGCGTGATATCTCCCTCAACGCGAGCAGCTTTTTTTGGCTCGTTTCCCTGGTCATTTTTATTTCATAGCCTCTGGAATTAATGAGACAGTCTATCTGTGAGAGGTCCGAGATGGAGCGCTAATACGAAATGAGTTGTTATGATAGCATGCCATACATCTGCTCAGATTTTACACTTCGGATGGATGCACCTGAGCTCCCTTGGGTGCTCTCTGTACTTGTTCTGTGATTACACCATTACATGTCTGCAGTGCCAGGAAATATCAAAAAGGTATTGAAGCAGCTGAGCGCATCGCACGCCATGAAGGACCGGCCGAGGTCTAGCACTATCGATCGCTAATGCAATTTAACTGAGTGTGATTTCATCAAGTGGCAAAAATGGCCAGGATGCAATTTAACGTAACACAAAGAAGATTATTCAGTAAAAAAAAAAAGTGTACGATGATGAACAGGGCATTTTGCCTTGAGGATCTTCTTCCTTTATGCTTCGTGATTTACTCGGGGACTTTGGAGCGTGGTCGCTGATTGAGACACGTCCATCACAGATCTCCAGAAGGAGGCGTTTCATCTCGAAGCTCGGGGCCAAACTGGAGGAGTCGTTTCATCCCAGCATTACGCGTAAAAATTTAGATAGAATGTCTTCGTGGAGTATCTCCCGAACCGACGTGGTCCTGCAAATTCTTGACAACTTATAGTTTGGAGTTTCTTTAGCGTACGTACCTTTCCAGTTTCGTTCATAACCGCACTGTCCTCAAATTTACTCCCAAATACTTTGGTTTACTACAGGTTTAACACAGCTTGTATGAGAAGTTAGATAGTTGAGGTTGGAGCAGCTACAACATGCAAGTTGCATGAAATTAGCAATGCAAATTTTCTGCAAGATCATGTCACTGACTAGCCACTTCCAGCAGATGTACGACTGGAATTTCTACCCAGCATGGAAATCTAAGTGAATAAATCTGATATTTTCAGCTAAACCTCAGACTAGTGCTGCATGCCGCAGTGAATACAGAGCGCAGGGAAGCGCATGAAGTATACAGTCTTACTGTGAGTTTTCTTTAAAACTGTCGTGTGGCTTCTGAAAACAGACTTTTCATATTTTTCAGAGTTCTAGGAGCTTCAGAAGAAAGCAAATATCTGTATGACTCTGGACGAGTGGCTTGCAGAACATGAATTATGAATAAATATCTGTTGCAGAGGAAAGCTGCTGTAATCATATCATAAACACATCAGGCTGTGTACGTCAGTAAATCAGCACATGAGGCATAAATGCTAAATAATGTTAACGTTACATGAGTTATGAGTCAGTAAAGCGAAAGATAGCCATGAAACATGTTATTTAAATATCGCTGACAGCTCTGTGTTTGTGTGAAAGAAAAAAAATCAGAGCAGTTTCTTTCCAAGCATGTAAAATACCTTACTTTTATTTTTAGTGAAGTTAGCGTTAAAGCAGGTTTAACGCATACAGTACATATGATGTCATACCATACCAGGCCTTATTGTAACAATGTTTATTTGTATGTATGTATAGAATATGTGAAGTCAAGCTTGCTAATTTGGTACGTAGGATGTCGCGACGTCAACATGGGGACCTGTGTTGCATGTGTTCTTGTATCAACGTGCACGCGCCTATTTGTGATTTTACGCAGATTGCAAGCATCAAATTCTGTATCAAACTCCGTAAACCAGCAATGGAAACTTTTAAAAGGCTTCAGCAAGCCTACAGCAATGAAGATTTGACTCTAGAGGCTTAGTTTATAAAAAAAAGTTTAGTTTATAAAAAGAGGATTTGACTGTTTTGTCATTTAGTCCTCAAACACGAAGCTTGCAATAACATGGCTAAATAATAACGTGAGCCACGAGCTTAGTTTAAACGTGTAAGCAAGAGCTATATTTATGTAAGAAATGAAAATGAAATTCACTGGTTGTGTTTTTAGGAAATGAACTAAAGCTGATATTGGTGCCCAGAAGTGACAAAGGAGTTTTTCAAACAAGCTTTGCCAGACTGAAGATGATCATTCATGTAATAATTATGTAATAACTGTACTGTATATTCAAATATTAAGGACATTGATGTGATTACTGGATGATTACAGTGAGACAGTTCTCTTTAAAGTAAATAAGAAAGCCAAAGTTCATTATTACAGTTTTAATCTCGAGGCCCACTAGACTAGCAAGCTAACAGAGCTAGCAAGTGACATAAGTACAGATAATACCATTGATACTGTCCCACTGTATCATAGTACTGTTAATACTGTAACAATAATACACTTTTTAAGTCATGAATGCTGTTGATTTTATTTTGAATTTTCAAACATTTGATGAAAGGAAACATGACGTAGGGTCGAACTAATAATGGGAACAACCAGAACACAGAGAAATCATTGGTCCTGAGAGAATTGAGCTAAACCGCGGAGACACCAATCAGCAGGACGTACGGATCATTTTTAGGGCATTAACATGGTAAATTAGTCCGAGAGAAGAGCATACGCAGGAGCAAAGCTCGATTTATCACGCCGTGGCAGGATCCGGAACTGCATTAATTCTGCGAGACTGTTGCCAAGTGTGAATAGGTACATAAATATTTGCAGGGGTTGCCCTAGTGACATTTTGTACTTCTAAAAGCAGGGAATGCAGGATTTATATCGCCTAATGACTCCTGCAGCAATCAAAAGTCCCGGCCCGGCTCGAGAGCCGAGCCGCTGTAGATCTTCGTGGCGCTCTTCTTCCTCCCTGGGAGCGTGAGCGAGGCTCTGGAGAACGATCGATAGATTTTAAAAAATGTTCTCCGGCTCCTATTTATGTTTTCCTGACATTCAGAGTTCATATCTGTGCGTAGATCTCAGCTGCAACTTGGTGCGGTTATGAACCCTTCTGCAGATCTATTTCCTAAACAGGAGCGTAAGTGCTTGCTGGGGGATCTTCAATTAGCCCGGCGAGTCGGGAGGCAGACGAGGCACGATACGCTAATGTAGAATTAATGCTGGTGATAACGCTCTCGCTGCGCCTGTTGGTTTTTACGCAGTTAAACAGGTTTGGCCCCGAGGCGTACGGGCGGGATGTTAATGCATCAGAAGTGTCATAATAACGATGTTACAGGTTTGTAAACCGTAATTACAGCGCTCACTCCGTCATCCTGATGGAAATAGATGGCCGTTTTTATGTAGGAGGAAACTAATCTGGAAATGACTGAGGGGAAAAAAAAAAAACATTCCAGGTGATTGATGTCACGGGAATATTTCGTCAACCAACAAACGTGCTTCTGACCAAAGAGCGCACTTAATTTAGAGAAAAATCTAATAAAACAGGCTCCGTGTCCAGTCCAGTCCAGTCCACTGTTGCAATTAATTAGCGAGACTCGAGGAACACTAATCACAGATTCACGCCGTGGCTTTGCTTTATGTCTCCTTCGGTATTTGTGAAGAAAAAAGAAAGTACATCATTTATCATAAGCAGTTTTTGGCCCAACTTTTAGAGTAATCTTTAAAAGTGTCTGTTAATCAATTGCTAGGAAAAAAAGAGAGAGAGGGGGAAGCAGATAAAAATTGAGGAGGCTGAGACGACTGGCTGTGATTCAGCGGGACCACGAGGAAAGCGAGCACAAATTGGGCTTTTCGTTTTGTTCCTGCTGGCTTAATGCTCGTCTATGGCTTCCCTGCACTTCCTCGACAAGGACACGTTGTGATTTACTCACAGCGTAATCAGCACCGCAATCTTTCCCGAAGTCACCAGACGGGACTGTTTGTGTAATATTCACTCGGCTCTGCACCAGGCTCCTGCCGGGAAACGGCTTCTGGGGGAAAAAAATAAGAAGAAAATCTAAAAGAAAAGATGCATTGAAGAATAATTTGTGGTGTAACATTTTCTTATAATGCTGCTGAACACTGCTTAAAAACTCTGATGTTGCACATCAATCTCTGAGCCTGGACTTGGAGATATGCCCTCAAATCATTTGTTTTGGGTTCTATTTACTCGCCAGCAAGACATCCAGAGATAGAAAATGATGCTGTTCTATTCTACCCAAGGACACAGTAACTTTCTGTGCAAGAAACATGGACTTGGGGAAAAAAAAAAAACCCTTCACTTTGTCTGAGAGCTGAAAAGCAGTCGTGCTGTAATTTCCGGCCGTTTTTAAAGGTACGAATTTGTCACTGCAGAAATCCCGAGGCTCAAATTGGCCCTGAACCAGTTTAGTATTTATTAAAAAAAAAGAAGAATGGACCCTGAGTTCTTTCACTCGTTTCATCATCGAAAACTATTCAAGCATTTTTTTTAACTTAGACTTAGCTGAAAATGAAATAAATGTAATGTTAAAGGCAACATGCATGAATGATGAACTGCTACATGTCATCCATGACTAAAATTCAATATTGAATGATATGAATTCATTTCTTCTGTTCTGTGGTCTAATTTAATTTAATTCATTTGATTTCATTTCATTATGGTTCAGAGAACTATGCTTAATTTATGCATGGATTAATTATTACTGCGTAAACTAGAGCCATAATAAACCACAGTGCAATATTTATTATTAATTAATATTTGCTCCAGCCATAATTTATTCAGCTCAATTTACTACTGGTGTAAATTTGATTCTTTCTTAGCTTAGTCATTTTTATGATTTCATTTCTTTAACTTTCAGATGGTTTCTATAGTAACAGCTCACAGGATTTGTGACATAACGAGTCGTTTATTGAACTGTTATGGAAGGAGTCTCCGGTGTCAGCACTTCATGAGTAGCTTCAGTAAGTTTGTGACTTTAAATTTCCCCGAAGAGTTAACACTTTCCAGTCATTCAATATTTTTTACTCTTTACTTATTGTATGGTGAGTCAGTGGTTTAATACTTTGATGTAACATGTTACAAGATATATTGAATATTTTCTTTGTTTATATTGGATTGTCATGATTCCACATATTGTGTTAAAAATGTAAGATGTATAGATTTAATCAACATCTATCAAGGACTAACATATAGTGATAATAAGTGATAAAGCGCCCATTCATATTTTGTGTATGTTGCTTAAATCCTGTGTTTTTTTTCCCTCATCGCAGATTGTACCTGAGCTCTGCACACAGCTGTGTTCTGGCCTTGAACCTGTCTATTACATCTGTGTATTTACGCAACAGACCTCAGTCGCTGGATTAATTGCATGTTAATATCGCTCGGCCGCCCTCAGGCCGCTCCTGAAGAGCTGATTATCAGCGTGCCCATTTTTCTCAAGTGCCCTTCAGAGTGGCCTCTTGCCTGAAGCCTAAATTTCACTACAGACTGCTGAGAAACATTACTACTGTTTTTTTTCTGCACTCAGGCTCCAGATTGATCCAGGAGGACTTTGGGCTGATGTTAATCATGCCTTCTGTCTGGCTCTCAACTGGACGCTCCATCACGCAGACCTGAAAGTCTCAAATCAATAATCTCTCTCTCTCTCTCTCTCTCTCTCTCTCTCTCTCTCTCTCTCTCTCGCTCTCTCTCGCTCACACTCTCTCTCTCTGTCTCTTTCTCTGTCTTTCGTGCTGGCTATGTCCACACTAATACAGCGTATTTATAATGAAAAGGATCTTTGTCCAGATAAGTGTTTTAGCTCAGCAAACATGCCTGAAACACATGTCACATGACCATTCACGTACACTATGAATGTGCGTGCCGGTAAAAGCAGGAAGCAGATTGCCTGCTACTATTGTCTACTGCAGTTGGTTGTTTAGTTGCAGATCGCTCGTATAATAGCTTGCCTCCTGTGCATGTAGGCAGTTGTAATATTATAAAATGCAGAATTTAACCGCATAACAGGTGCTAGCAAAGACAACAAGGACAGCAACGCTTGTAATTCAGTGTCCATGCTGCATTCACCACTGGCAGTTGAAGCTGATGCGTTTGTTTATTCTGGAAAAGGGTCACGTGATATGAGCTTGATGAATCAGGGAAGGATAAGGATTAGGATAAGTCCTAATCCGGACGTAAATGTGAGTGTCTGCGTCATCGTTTCCAAAAGTCTACATTTCTGGCTGTTCACACTAAAATGTTTTCAATCCGAAACAGGGCCAGCAGCATTTCCAAAACACTATATTTTAATTTTAGGGGCTTGAAAACTGACGTAGTATAGACGCCAGGTGTAAGTAACGCGTTTTAAAACTAAAATGTATTAATGTGGACATAGTCTCTCTCTTTCTCGCTCTCTCTCTCTCTCTCTCTCTCTTTCTTTCTTTCTTTCTCTCTCTCTCTAGTTTTCTGTTAGCATTAGTGTTCAGTCAGTTCATACAGTTCGTTCATCCAGAATAGTAAGTGAAATATGTTCTGTAAGTAAAAACAAAAAAACCCCCAGCAAATTATAGATTTATTTCTGGATAGGGCTAAAATGTATAGCTTCATATGCATTATATTTAAAGCAGTTTCATTTCATTTCATCTTACTTAGATTCTGATTTGATCGAGTTTGAAATACAGGACAGGACAAAAGTCTTCAGCACATATATTGAAACTCTGCAAGGAGAAGATGCCTTCAAGGATAATGAAATAAAACAGAAACAGTAGGAAATCAATATTTTCTAATCGGCTTTTGCAGACGCATATTATCTACCACTGTCCTTTTTAAAACAGGTCAGCATGCTTTACAAATCCACAAGGCAAACAGCAATAAATTCAGTTATAAAATACATAAACAGCCTAAAATAGGCTTTAAACTTTCTCAAGAAACTCTTTGAAACAAAAGTTTGCTGAAACTTTTACAAATTTATATATAACCTCATGTCCCTGGGGAACTTTGCACTGGTAAATTACATTAAATAACCTCCTGTCTTTGCGAATCAAGAAAACGAGGAGAGCAAAAAATGTCAGAATGGTAATTCCTGGGCTTTTTTTCCCCCTCCTGCCTACTGTTTTTCCCTTTGGCAATTCATCTGATTTCATTTATGTAGAGCCACTGTTTTGGGTGTGGGAATTATTGCTACATGCTGCTACACTGCCTTTGATTCAGTATTTTCTTCATAAAAATAATGATAAAATAATTGGTTTAAAGCAAATGACCTGTGTGTCAGGAGTGGGCTGACTCTTTTTATTTCTGATTGAAAAAAGAGGCAAATAAAAGCTTTTGTATGTGATGATCTTGTGTAATTGTTCAGCTGGACTCTGTGCGTCATTGGAGCCAATTATTGTGACTCCAAGAGAGTTAAATTTAAAATACTTCTCTTTCTGTTTGATTCCTGCAGCTCTGTGAAATTGTACCAGGAACTTGTATGTACACTACTTTCAGGTGTGATGATGTGAGATCTGATGATCTGAGCTTGGGTGTCAAGCCTGATTATTCGAAACAGCTCAGGAACATCATGTTTTAGATATCTATTTTACGTCACTGACGAGTAATTCTTCCCTAAATAATATTTTTAGCCAAACAATCTTGTAAAATGATGCATAAATGGGTTTACCTCTTCTTTCCTTCTTCATGTGTATCTAGCAATACTTTTTTAAATATTACATTAATGTTACATTAAGTCACCATATATCAAGCAAAGTACAAGATAAAACTGCAATCATTAATAAATGAACTAGAAATATATGAGAATTACTACAACTGATGAAAAATACTTTTAACAAGATAATTATAGCTTTTATATAAATGTAGCTTCTGAGTCGTCATGCTAGAGGATTTGTTTTAACAAAACTTAGGAGGAAAAGTTTATTCGCCCTAGCTTTTATATCTATTGCACAGTTTTCTATAGTTGGAGCGTTTAGATCAAGGCCTTTTTTTTGTTGTTGTTTTTTTTGGAACATGACACAATAATAAGAATCACAAATGCACAATTAAACCATAATTCAATGAACAATGGGTCCAAATTAAATCACCGCATGAAAGTCAATTACATAATATAGCTTGCTTTATAAACCAAGAAGTCAGGCGAGGAGAAGAATCTTATTTAGGATGAAACATCACTGTTTAGCTTAAGCATGCTTACACATGTTAAGCATAGTTTAGTGTGTAGTGACTGTTCTGTATAGAAAGTATAGTTAATGCAGTTCGGAAACAAGTCTTTACTAAGTTTAGTAACTTAATTCACTCAAGTGGTGAGAATGTCTCGTCTGGTAAATACTTGGTAAGTGCTTGAATCCTTTCCTTGTGCTCTTTCCTCACTTCCTTGGAGGGAAACGAAAGGAAATGAGGAGGAACAATTAAGGAAATGAGAAGCACCCAACATCTGTTCAAGTCTATTCATTAGAATATCAAGTGAAATAGAACCAGCAACTGAAACATATCCATATCCAACACATGTGAGGCAAGCAGCCGGTCATTTACCACTTTAGCCAGTGCTTGTACTTTGATGCTTCAGGAAAGCAAACTGAATTTCATTACGCTTGTTTATTTGTGCTTAAAAAAAGACAGAGTTTTTGGTCGACAACTTCCCCAAAATTACAGAGGAAACAAATCCTTGCTGAAGCAGCACCTGTGACTACTGGACCATAATAAAGGTCTAGGACTTTGAGAGAGAAAAAATACACTCACTGCTTTCCTTTCCTTAAGCAATGCTCTCATAAGCTTTCATACCATGTGCTACTTCACTGTCAGTGAAAAATAGTGCGTTCTTGCCTGATGAATTCTGTAGTGTTTTTTTTTTAGCCGAAGGGTCAAACTGAAGCGCGAAGAAGCTTCTGGTTTACTGCGTTGTGCTCCAGTGAGTCACTTAACCCTGAGTGGCTTTAGGCTGCTCATCTGCTAACATCCAGAAGTGTATTAAAAGAAATGATTCGATTCCCCTCTGCATGGTGGAATGGTCATGTGACAAACACAACAGGACGTGATTCAATGTATCGCATTAGAAACGTTTTAAGCTGGTGATTGATGGATTTAACATCGATCCTAGATTTGTGTTCAGAAACAATCTGTCTCACATCACAGCATTTGATCTGATATGGCAGTGTCTGACATCTCAGTAAAATTGCATTTCTAAACTGATTAGGATTCATATTTTTTGCACAGTGGAATAGTCACGTGACCTCCGGTGGGTTCCTTAAATCAGATTTTTCAAAGATTTATAGCATATCTCTTTCAAACAGTGTTCCATCTGAATGGGTTTAAAAGCACTACACAGTTAAAGTAGACGTTTAGGTTCTGTGTATCTAAATATTTAAAAAATTTCACATTTCAGAGAGCCAAGCTTCACTTTCTAATGATTGGCCTAATTATTTCCTCCATTAGGATCTAATGTTTTCTCATTCCAACATTTCATTCCAGCGCTCTTAATGGATAGAAGGGAATATTGAAAAGCATCAAACATGTCTAGAACTGTGGAATGAAACACTGTGTGTGTGTGTGTGTGTGTGTGTGTGTGTGTTACAGTACTCGCTGACAGGGTGGTGTGATGAAGCGGAGCTACTGTTACCACCCTGAAGTTGATTATTGTTCCATAACGGTATGCAATAGCACACTCTGCATGATCAGACTTTTAAAAAATCATTGATAGGCTGCACATTTATGGAAGGAGTCGTCAGTGTCAGTGCTTTGTAACAGTCAGAGGTAAAGCTAGAACTTTAAGCTTTCCAACATCTTCAGGACAGAGGAGTTTACGCTGCTTTGTGCTTTCTCATTAACATGAGAAGCTGCAATGTTTTCTCTTATTAGCTTCAAGAGAGAGAATAAAGACAGGTTGGTGAGAGAACAGATGTTTCACACCCTTAAATGTAGATATTCCATCTATCTATCCATTCATTATCTATACCGCTTTATCCATCTGGGTCACGGGGAAGCTGGAGCCAATCCCAGCATCTTCGGGCGAGAGGCGGG
>JAQQZX010000013.1:11799039-11816412 GCA_030068355.1 Notoglanidium maculatum | reverse complement strand
GGGTGACCCGGGGATCGAACCCAGGACCTTCTTGCTGTGAGGCGACAGTGCTAACCACCGCACCACCGTGCCGCCATGTAGATATTAATGGATGCAAAATCTGAATCATTCTTTATTAATTTAAAAAAATGGTAATAGTTGGTAAATTGTTGTGGTATAAGAGGAATAAAACAATTGGGGCGTGCTGTTGTAGGTTGTCAAAAAGGTCAAATCCAGAAGCTTTGTTGTTCCATTTGACTGATTTACAGAGTGTTTTCTTATCAAGCATGATTCCACTGACTCACTTTTTTTGTTCACTTATGATTCAAACTTATTTGGTTCTTAAAACTGTTATCCTTTTTTTTCCTTAAATAATATAAATCAGATTATTCAGCTACTATTCCGGATATCTACATCTCAGCTCGTGAAGTAGCTTGGGAGTTGAAAAGAGCAATTATGAATGAGCTGGCAAGCACACACTGTGTTTTATTGCTGCTGTTTGGACCTAGACACTGTAATTGAACATGGTTGAGGTCAATAAATTAAATCACATCATGACTTGAGTGCTCTCGGAAACTCTAGGACCTTTCGGAAGTTCCGCTTTCTTCTAGAAGGTATTTGTATGACTAATGCAGTCCTTTTTTTTTTTTTTTTTTACTAAGAAACAATCATCAAATCCAACTCTAGTTGGCATAAAAAGCATTTTTCTTTCTCTCTGTGCAATCCTGAGGAAGAAGCTGAAATACTGAAGATGAAGTCACATGAAGGTAAAGCGATTTGCAGGAGGATGGAAAATGGAGTGGGAATAATTGAGAAAAGTAATTTATTTCACTGATTTAAAGCTTTGCGGTGCATTTAATTATCCCACAATAAATAATTCCCTGAAGTTTGTTACCATCCCATTGAGCTGGAGATGTAATTCTCTCTCTATCTCTCGTCCTTCCTTTCTATAGACCTACATCATTTCAGCTCATTTCGAGCCAAGCAGACAATTTAATGCGGAGTTTAATCCTGTAGAGAATGATAGTGCACTTCCAAACAGAGACTCGGATTGACGGGTACAGAAATCCAACTGAACATGGAAAGTTAGCGTGATTGGCAGCTCTCTCAGGTGCGCCTGCGTGAGTCTGCATCAGGATGCCTTTATTTTGGAGATTAGAGGAGCACTTGGCCATGAAAAAAGGAGTTTTTTAAAAAGAAAAGCCAAAAAAAAAAACCCCACACAGAATCACTTCTTGATTACTTATGAAATCATCTCACATATCTTTAATCTGCCATTCTTTCTCTTTATCTCCGTTTGTGCACTGACATGCTGGATGGATAAAAAGGGCAGCCAAAGCCGCTACTGCACTTACAGATAAAGCTAGCACTTATACTAGGCTGTATGCTACTGTGTATCACAAGTGATACTGATATCATAAAAACTAAATATAGACATATTCTGGATCTTACCTTTATATAAAAATCTTACACCTTACACGTATTTTTAAACCAGAGAATAGCATGTATTGCTTACCCGAATGAATAAAAAAGCAAAGAAATACTTTTTCATTTGTTTAAATTTTATTTACATTTTTATGTCATGTCAAATATTTATAAAACATATTGACTTTTTTTTTTTTTTTTTTTTTTACTATTGGCCAGAATTCAACATTTATTAGACAAATAATTGGACTCACCCTTCATTATGCTTCAGATTGTTTTCAAATCACTTTTCAGAATGTTCTCAACCATATGTTTAGGAATTTCCGTTTTGCCTTTCCCAACATGCCAAAATAATATTTTTCCCCCAAAAAGGCATCTTTTGCAAAGTGGATGAATCTGAAAACAATCTTTATGTTCACGTTGTGAAAACAAACAGAAGCCGTAAACATCTCATTACTCAGTTGTACCGAATCTGGGCAATAAAACCATCAGCACAACATAAGTGACATAAATCATCATAATTGCTTTTGCATGTAGACACTTGGCTTGATTTAGCATGACAATCCTGGAGCTTTGATTCTCTACAGAGTCATGTAGAGATGCAACATTAACTCTGAATGTGTACGTTAAATCAGACTAGCGTCCGGCTGGAGACGGCCAGTGTATGAGGAACAGTGAAATACGCTAACATTCTTGAGTAACCTTGAGATTGTGATAACAATGACTCATACACACTTCAGAGATTATGATGTTTTGTCACGGTAGATGTCTTTCTCTGACTTCTTAACCTTCGTCTCTTTCTCTCTCCCTCAGCTAGTACTATTGCTCAAGGTTATTGTTGCTCAGCACTAATTTAACAAATGTTGTACCAATGTTGGCTACATTTTATCAAAGTCTTCACCAAAAATGACAATCATTTGTCCTGTCTTGATCATGGGGACATTTTATTGATGGTTAGTGATGATTTCATGCAGTGTGTTGATTTAGACTTTTATTTTATTGTTGTGATTTGAGGCTGCCATGTTGTAGATTAGCACTCTCTCTGATGTCAGTTAGCATAACTTCATAAAGGGATTATAACCTCTTATTTGTCCTTTCCCAAGCTTCTTGATGGGCCTCCAAAAGCCTTGGTGACTATAAAATGGCCTTAAAAGAAAAATCTCTCTGAATCAAAGTCATGTTACATCTAGCTGTTGTTTTGCTATCATGTAGGGGTTCAGAGATGAGATTTTAATTCAGTCCTGCTACCCTGAGAACCTTTTTAGCTGTTTTTTTAACTACTGTGACTCAGAACTCTAAGAAAAATAAGTAAAAGGAGGAGTGAGGACTAGTGGATAAACAGAGCGCTCACCTGAAAGATCCACTGTTTTATTTATGAAAGTCCTGCCTGCCGTGATGGAGACAAATTACCTTTTAACAATGTGAAATAGAATTTTGTTTACACGGCTACGGTTCCCCCTTTGCGACTTTAAATGAGATTTCTCCAAACCCCCATTTATATTCCCCAGCATTATCATTTCAATCTCTCAAAGCCGATCGCTCTTTAAGGGAGGAAAGGAATGGAGAAGGGACACTCATAAAGCCAGCCATTAGAGATGCTCATGCTTATTTAAAGGAAAGACCTTATCATGGCTTTAAGATTATTGTGAATGTTCTGGAGCGGTGCGATTTCCAACACAAGGTTAAGGAAAAGCAAGCTGGAATAAAGAGGAAGATGAGGAATACTAATGTGAAGAATGACGCTACATATATCATGTTGGGTTTAGTCTGCTTTCAGCTTGAAAGTCACAAATTAATGAAGAAGAAATTCTGAGAACACTGATGATTTCTTTTACTGCAACACTGTAGCTAGGGGTTAAAGATACATGGATAGAAGATGGCTGCCGTGTGTGTCCTGCAGTTGTTTGTAGTTTTGTCTTTGCTTGTACTCAGAAATGAATGCTACACATCTATGTGATGCAATACTAATGTAAACAGTAGTGGCAGTATAGCACCATGTGATATTAACTAGTTTAACTTTTGTGATTAGTGCTTAAAAACCTAGACTTATACCTGACTCTAGCCTGGATCTTCTAGATCAGTGGTCACCAACACTCTACCTGCCTGAAGACTTTAGCTCCAACCAGAATTGTGCCCACCAGACCATCTAGTCATTGTCTAAAGAAGTTTAAAACTTAAAGAGGAGTGCTAGATTTTGGTTGGAGATGAAACCTTCAGGAAGGGATCTCCAGGAACAGGGCTGGTGACCACTGTTCTTGAATAGAAGAACATGTTTCTTCTGGAGTCAGGTCATAGTTTTCTATTTCAGATGCAGTTCTGAACAGCAATCATGATAATGGAGGAAAGTTTGAGAAAGAAAATTCATCAGTGTCTTTAACATCTTTTGGGAGCAGGGTTGCATGGGCTCTGATGTGCCTTCTAGTGGGTGTCACCTTCAATTGTATAAAAAGTACCCAGAACAATGTCACTCATGTTGCTGCTTTGTTGGTATGCATGCCTCGAGTATAAACCTTGATGCATTGATGTTAACTTACCAACCCGTGTCAACTTGACCTGAATTGACCCGGCAGTTTGAGGAACCAAAGTGAGTGCCGCAAGTTTCTCAATGGGTTCCAAACACTTTCCCACAGCTCTTTAAATTCTCCATCCCGTTATTCCGCCATATTTGCTACGTTAAAATGATGGATGCTGGGTCGTAAAACTTCAAGGTTTTCTGTCCCCTCAACTTGTCCTGATTTGCACTTTCACCATCTGCTGTGGGTAAAAAATCTGAGGTCCTGACGGGTTTTATGACTCATTTTGGTGAGACAACCTTGGACGTTTTGCTTTTGTCAGGAATACGCAATAACAGGAACATCTATACGAGGAAGAATTATGAATTACGGAAAGTTTCAGACTCCTTAGATTATGTGACCGCCTTTTTTCTCTGAAAAAAGCATTAAGCTGAAGAATTCCTGTTTGTTGTGTGGTTAAGTGTTAAGCATTGTTAGCTGTGTTTGCTAAAGCAGTGTTGAGCGTAGAACAAAGAAACACGGTCAGCTTTCTATAAATTAGATCAGAGCTGCTGGAGTGTTTAGCTGTTACTAGAGATTCTGGCATTAAATCGGTTTTCCTCAGTAAAACTTCTCAAACACTATATTTACTGGACATTACAAATGAACAGCCACAGGATTTTCCCAAATGTGATATTTGTACCTCACACTATATCTGCTTAACTTTTTGGAAATTTGTATCATCAACCAAGAGCACATCTGCACTGGCTGTGTTGATCTCAGAAAGATCAACACACGATCCAAGATCCAAAATGAGAAAAATAATATGAATTTTAGCATCGCTTGTCAAAGTTCAATGATTATGTGAAAAATATAGAACGTGACCCTGTATCGGGATTTTGATATCACACTAATACTGGGAAAATTTCTCCTTTTCTTACTTGTTTTGCCTTTCCCCCTATGCCAAAACAGCTTCATGTAAATTTGCTTATAGTCCTAAGGTCATTCAAAAAATAATAACACATGATGGACATTCTGAATATAAATCCAGACTCTTTATGCTATTGTAGTGTAAAAAACAACACGAAAATGTATGTGTTTAACGGGGAGAGACATGTTACTGTAAGACACATCTTCAACTCATGGTTTTGGATTTTACCTTGTGGCTTGATATGTGAACACACACACACACACACACACACACACACACACACACACACACACACACACACACACACTATGCTCTCTATCCCACTGTCCTGATCTCTTCCATTATCGCTGTAAGATTAAAATCCGAACTTGTTGCTCTGTATTTGTCAACGTGAAACTGTGATCTCAATCTGTGAAGTTTGGCTGTAAAGCACATAGATGACTCAGTTGCCATTTGCTTTTTTTTTCAATAAAAATAACTTCTGGGTGTATTTATGCGAGAAATGGGCAGAAATATAAGTGTCCTGGCAAGATAAGAGATGCTTAGTGTGTTAATATGATCTTGTAATCAATGTCATATCATCTGAATAAGCAAAGTAGTGTTTGTGTGTGTGGGAGTGAGTGCATGCTCCCTCTTCATGACTGATTAAGCTCTTGAACCTTCATTCCCTGTCTTTTTGACCTTCTTGTTTTTCTCTCCTCACACTGATGGGCCTGCTCTTCTTCTTGCACACTCTAGCCTAATGAGTCTTTGAGGATACCTTATAAAAGCTCAGGACTGTGCTAAAATCATTTACTCAACATCCTTTTCTTGTATTTTTTCCTTTGAAAAACTAGCGCTGATTAAGATAACCAAAAATATTACATCACGACATCACTGCATGTTTCTATGATGTACACCATGTAAGTCATGATATGTAACTTTGCTAACAAACTACCAGCAATACAGTAGTGTTTTATTTATAAATAATGAGCAAAATATTTGAACCCCTGAAAACTAAAATGAAATTAAATACTCAGTACAAGGTTTTATGAATTGTTTTGTGTCCACGATTCCTACAAAAACACTCAAACACTAAAAAGAGTAAAAAATGAATTATAAACGTGTTTATTATGAATAAGAAAAAAAGAAAAAATTTGCACGTTTAAAGATTAAGTACAAACATTTGCTAATACTATTAAAAATCTTTTATATCTGCAAAAGAAAATTGAATGAAAGTAAAATTGATTAAATATATTTTAAATACACACATTTATAATGTATTTATTTATTATATTAAAAAATGAATAATTAAGTGAATACACCAAATCAGCCATAACATTAAAACCACCGAGATTATCTTGTTACAATGGCACCTGTCAAGAGTTGGGAGATATTAAGCAGCAAATGAACAGTCAGTTCTTGAAGTTGATGTGTTGGGAGCAGGAGAAATGGGCAAGTATATGGATCAGAGCGAAAACAGCCCCATTGTGATGGCTAGACAACTGGATCAGAGCATCTTTAAAACAGCAGGTCTTGTTGGGTGTTCCCGGTATGCAGTGGTTAGAACCTACTGAAAGTGGTCCAAGGAAGGACATCTGGTGAATCAGCAACAGCGTCATGGGCACCCAAGGGTCATTAATGCACATGGGGAGTGAAGGCTAGCCTGTCTGGTCCGATCTCACAGAAGAGCTACCGTAGCACAAATTGATGATAGATGGCTATGATAGAAAGGTGTCAGAACTCACAATACATCTCAGCTTGATGCATATTGGGCTGACCCCTGTCCACTCCTACAATGGGCACATGAGCATCAGAACTGGACCCTGTAGCAATGGAAGAAGATGGCCTGGTTTAATGAATAATGTTTTCTATTTCATCATGTGGACAGCCAAGTGTGTGTGTGTCACTTATCTGATGAAAAAATGGCACCAGGATGCACTATGGAAAGAAGGCAAGATGGTGGGGGCAGTGTGATGCTCTGGGCAATGTTCTGCTGGGAAACCTTGGGTCCTGGCATTCATATAGATGTTGCTTTGACACCTACGTAAACATTGTTGCAGACCACGTACACCCTCATTCCCTAAAGGCAACACTACAAACACTACAAAAATTGTTCAGGAATGGTTTGAGGAACATGCCAAAGAGTTCGAGGTGTCCAAATTCCCCAGACCTCAATCTGATCAAGAATGTGTGGGATGTGCTGGACAAACAAATCTGATCCATGGAGACCCCATCTCAAAATTTACAGGACTTAAAGGATCTTCTGCTAACGTCTTGGTGTCAAATACCACAGCACACCTTCAGAGGTCTTGTGGAGTCCATGCCTTGACAAGTCAGAGCTGTTTTGCCTCCACAAAGGGGACCTACACAATATTAGGCAAGTGGTTTTAATGTAATTTCCTGATCAGCATAAATAAATAAATAAATGTAATATTGAATAATAGATATTATTAGATATAATACAAGATATCTCATTCTGTCGATGCAGAGCACAAGCTTGTTGGATCCAGAGTTGTTTTTGTTTGCTTATTTTTTTTGCTTATTATAGATCACCGGGTTTAACCTATCTTAGTGTCATGTGCAATCGTTACATTTCCACCATGAAGGGAATTGAAAATAGTAAGCCTTGCTTCAATAAGCTTTGAGCTGTAACATATTTTTTGTATTCCTCACTGACTCTGAGACATTAAGCAGGTGTCCATCTTTGTGATTGGCAACACTGACAGAGACATCGTTAGACTTCTTTCTCTGATTTCACCCGTCCAGCTTCCTGATCCTTTTCCTTTTCCAGGAAGCGAGGATAATCCCTTTCTCTGCTAGTGCAAAACCCCTATGAACCCTGTGCCACTCGTTTATCATCCTGACCATGAGACATAAGAGGAAAATGAGACAATTAGCAGCACAGACACGTCTCTCTTGCTCTTTGTGGCCTTTATACTGCTAGCTTCTTCTACAGTTAGCACACTTGAGCATTCTCAGAGTGTAATATTTATAGCAAGAGTCCCAAATTTCCTATTTAATCCTTTTTGCTGGACTTATCCTGAACCATATGAATCCACTATCCTCTCTATGGAGTTTGCAAATATCAAAGCTAAACTAACCTGGATTAAGGAATTCATCATGCCTTTACAGTGAGGTGTTGGGAAGTGGATAGAAATCTGCTAGCATAGATTTGGACAGTTGGATATTAGGGGTATATCACGGTGCTACTATCTATATTCAGATTTAATCCCACAGTGGGCGTGTAGTTACTATTTTTTTCTTTGTAACTTCCAGTGATTATTTTCTATCGCATTTATTGCTTCTCTTTCCCCAAATATAAACTAGTAGCCTAAATTACAGCACCATGTTACTGACCAGACACTTACCAAGGATGAATCTGTAACTGAATTGCATATCACTGCACATCCATGTTAACAATGTTGATGAATGTGGACTTTTGTCCAATGAGCTTCATATCTGATCACCCACTAAAGTAAAATCCTCCTGTTTGTACTGCTTTTTGTCCTGTCCCATGGGATCTGAATACATATGTCTAGTCCCACTGCCCCCATCCTTTTGGTCCATCCATTCTTCCTGTCACTTTATTCTTTCCTAATATGCTCTCCTTTCCATCTATCCATGCATGCATCCCATTGCTCCATCCATTCTTCCCATTGCTCCATCCATATTTCTTATCACTCCATTTCCTAAAACTCCAGCCTTCCTATCACTCAGTTCATCCTTCCACTTGCACCATCCATCCTTCCCATGACTCCATCCATTCTTCCATCCATCCCTCCCTTCCATTGCCTCATCTATCTTTTTTATCACTTTATTATTCCCTAATGCTCCATCCTTTTCATCACTCTATCATACCATCACTACATCCATCCTTCACATTGCTCCATCTATCCTTTCCATCATTCTATTCTTTCTCATTGCTCCATCCTTCCCATCGGTTCTTCATATCAACATCCATATTACCATCACAAATCCATGCTTTCCATAACACCATCCATTCTGCCCATCACTCCACCCATCCTTCCCATCACTCTAGCCATCCTTCTTATCACTCCATCCATTTTTCACACTGTCCTTTCTCATTGCTCCATCCTTTCTTTCCAATACTCTATTCTTTCCCATTGCTCCTTCCTTCCCATCACACCATCCCTCGTTCCCTTCAGTTTATCCATCCTTCCCACCATTCCATCCATCCATCTCATTGCTACGTTCTTTCACTCTAACTTTCACTCTATTCTGACCTATGACTCAATCCTTTCCAGCACTTTATCCCAATCCTTTGCACATTGCAGCCAATAGCTCTGGATCAAAGTGGGCTTGTTTTTGTTAATTGCCCCCGCAGGTGCATTAGATGAAAGGGTTTACAGTACTGATGGATAGCAAACCACCCCTCTCTCATACACACATACACACACACACACACACACACACACACACACACACACACACACTAAGGGCAGATCAATAATAATAAGCCATGCTTGTCATCCTCAGTGCACACTGCAGCTCATTATGTAATGATTTGGAAATTGAAGGCTGAGTTTAATGCGCACATCACCCTCTTCATATTTTACCAGTGGACAGCAGGATTTGTGGAGAAATGATTTGATGTAACCAATGTATCATCATTTCTAACTGAGGCAGCTGCTGATTACAAATACTCCTATTTAATGTTCTGAAGAATTGCAGATCATTTTTTCACAATGTAGCATAGGCTTCAATATTTCTTTCCCATCAACTTGTATTTATTATATATATATAATAATATATATTATTGTATATAATATAATAATATATAATATATATATATATATATGTGTGTGTGTGTGTGTGTGTGTGTGTGTGTGTGTGTGATATGGAGTAAAACCTGACGTCATCAAGGCACTAGCACCAAATGGTTTCAGGCCAATATCATTCCGTACTGATACAAAAACATGTCACTATAAAAACTTTGTACGTGAACAAAAATATGAATAATGGCTTATTATTATCGTGCTGATTTGTGATTTCAGAAAATGGGAAGAAATTACCCCAAAACCATTGGTAATAGCCTGCATTCATTCATTTATTTTCTTCCGCTTTTTCTTCTGTCAGCATTAGACTTGAAACTGATCACTAATTAACCAACATGTTTTGTGAAAATGTTCATAAATGACTGCCTGCCTGTCATTTGCCGAAAGTGGAAAAGACGCGAAAGCAGCGTTTACTGCATCCGGCCTTCCGCAGTGAAACAGTGGATAAACTACTGCATCTGTAGAGCAGGATTGTACAGAGCCCTGCTCATGACATGGCAAGAAAATATAAAAACATGGCCATTGTAACTAAAACTAGGGAACAAATTATTGAAACATGGCCACGATTGAAGTTAAATCAGGGAACGTATATATCATGGGCACGAATTAATAAAATGTAGTCGTGATATTCTTTTCTTTTCATCTTCTGAGCAGCTCTGTAGTGTTCAATACGGTCAGCAGTGCTATTTCTGGCCCACAGG
The DNA here is from genome assembly GCA_030068355.1 of Notoglanidium maculatum. Lineage (NCBI taxonomy): Eukaryota > Metazoa > Chordata > Actinopteri > Siluriformes > Auchenoglanididae > Notoglanidium > Notoglanidium maculatum. The sequence goes on along the minus strand of JAQQZX010000013.1, from coordinate 11,806,106 downwards.
CCTACATGCATTTGCCAGAGTGTTAATTATGTCGCCGTTGCTTAGTATTGCTACTACTAGATTTCGTGCTGGCTCACACACAAACACACTCTCACGGATCAGTATGGTATAATATTAGCCTACAAATTTGAAACACAACATGGCGTTAGTGCCTTGATGACGTCAAGTTTTATTCCATATATATTCCATATGTTCCTAAACAGCATTCCATAATGTGTATGTATTTCATCCTATTTTTAACATTTGTTTATTTTAGTTCTGTTGTAAATGTTTAATTGGTTAAATTATAATAATAATAATAATAATAATAATAATAATTGTTGTTGTTGAAAAGTTCATTAATGCAATGCAAACACTAAATCGTTTCACAACGACTTTATTCTTTACTTTACATAAAATTTTAAGTTGAGGTTCATTTATATATCCATTTATCTATTTATTTATTGTGTATTGACTGAGATGCTACAGTTCTCACAGAGTTATTTATTATCCTATCTATCTATCTTCAGCTAAAAACTTTTTCTTAATTTTTAGTACTAAATACTATAACACTTAATATGAAAAAATGGAATTTTGATAAGCACTAAGTTGGCCTTCAGTGACTTTGTTTTGTCTAGTTACTGTCAAGTGTAAACTATATCCCATGGTTTAACATAAAGTAAAACCAATATGAATTTAATTTATTTTTTCTCATGGAAACCATATTGACAAGTGAAAATAGTGCTGAATATCTGCTGAATTCAATAAGAAATTAGTGTTGAGTGATGCGTACTGACTCTAAAGCAGAGTTAGTAAAATGTGGGATAGAGCACATTCCCTACATTATTAACAATAATTACCTCTATGTCTATTTCTGCAAAGTGTTCAGAAGCATCAGCTCCGACACCACATGGCCTTGCAGGATGTGTGAACATGCCCCAGTGTAGCGTTAGCATACATTAGGAGATGCTACACAGGAAAAGGACAGCTGGCGCAATTATAATTCTGCATCATTACATTGAGTCGCTGCCTCAGATCAATACTCATTGGCTTGTCAGAGCAAGGCAGCTCCGGAGATCCGAGGCCCCTGGGGAGACGAATCAAACGAGTGACGTGTTCCTGCCTCCTCAAGGTCATCGGCATCCAGTCTGTCTCTCCGGAGCCGCTAGATAAAGACATATCTCCCTGATCCACCCTAATGGAGGACATTAAAAAAGGGCACTTACCAAAATGCCCTCGTCGCTCACTTTCCCGGCAAAATAGATTAACCGCCCCGTGTCGTGACCATCGAGGAATGATGTCGCTGCGTCAGAATCGGCACTCTCATATTCGCACATGACTTTACAATGTACGCCTAAGACTAATAAGATATAGGAGTGCAGTAAATCATCGTAAGTGGTGGTGGAGAACAGCAGCTTCAGCAAGAGATGGCCTGTTTTTATGGAAGTCATTTGAGTCATCTATAGCTGCTCTTATAGGGATCATAATGAGACGTGAAGCCTCTCTTTTATTGATTTTTTTAATTAAAGGATTTATCTCTTACTAAACATTGGACTCAACTTCAGTTTCTAATCCTTTCATGATATTAGTTTCAAAATAGTGGGTTAAAAAAACAGTTAGCCTGTTATGACACTTGACTCATACTTACATAAACATCTATAAATACTTTTCATAAATACTTGCCATAAAGACCACTGTCATTAATATCAATGTCAAGTTTACATAACGCTTAACATTAAGGCAATTAGGTTGGTGTTGGTATATTCATGTATACTTCCTTACCTGAATTACAAATTTACATTTACATTTACGGCATTTGGCAGACGCCCTTATCCAGAGCGACTTACACAAGTGCTTTGAAGTCCCATCAGTAAATATATTCTGATACTGGCTCACTAGGACCTGGGCTAAGAATACCATCATGCTAAAAACTCTGTTGGCAAGTAAGACAGAAAGGTGTTTTTTTTTAAAGTGAAGAATAAATAAAGTGCCAGTCCAAGTACTTCTGAAAGATGTAGGTCTTTAGTCGTTATTTGAAGACACCCAGTGACTCAGCTGTTTGGACATCTAGGGGGAGTTCATTCCACCACCTCGGTGCCAAAACAGAGAAGAGTTTAGATGTATGTCTTCCTTGCGGCTTGAGAGATGGAGGAACCAGTCGAGCAGTGCTGGAGGATCGGAGGGAGCGCGGTGCAGTGTGGGGTGTGATAAGTGCTCTGAGGTAGGAGGGTGCTGGTCCATTTTTGGCTTTGTAGGCAAGCATCAATGTTTTGAACCTGATGCGGGCTGCTACAGGAAGCCAGTGAAGTGAGCGTAGCAATGGGGTGGTGTAGAGAACTTGGGAAAGTTGAAAACTAGTCATGCAGCTGCGTTCTGGATCAGTAGCAGAGGTCATCAGTTGTTTCAGTTGTCATAACATTTTAATGTAAGTCCAGCGTAATAACGCAACCTCGTATCAATACTCAGTTGTTATGTCAACCTGACATCAAATTTGAATTGAACAAAAAAGGAAATGCCTGGAATAAGGCTTTTTTTGTTCATTTTTCAATTCAATTCCATTTGGGTTTATGCCTCAGAAGGTGTTTTAACACAACTGTTTGTCCGACGAATTAAAAAAAACTAAAAATCTGTGATGTGTTATATCAACAAATAAAAATCTGACACCTGTTGGGAAACACCATTATAAATGTTAATGCTGGATTGTCATGAAGATATCATGTCAGTGTTATGAAGCTATATGAACACCAGATTTCAAAAACCCTTTTTTTTTGTGACGTATGTTTCACAATCTGATTCAATTCTCTGGTATGAACAAGTTTCAACAAACTCCAGGTCCAATCCGAGTTGAAGTAAATGTATAATTAAGCTTGTCTCCTGGCTGCGGTGAAAGTAAAGTGCAGAGATAAGCCACTGAAAATGTCAGTAGAGATCAAGTCGCCTTTAGGGAGAGACGATGAGCTGTTGACGATGAGACCTGAATGTGCAAACATCTCTAGAGACTGACCTGAGCGTGAAAAGGCCAGAGAAGGACACTTAAGAGGTAGTGTGAATATAAATCTCAGATTTCTCAGTCTGTTTTTATGTAAATATGTCATGTTCATGTCACACATGCCCTTTATCTGTATTGAAAAGTGCAGCTTCCTGTTGTGCCTGATTTACAAAAAAAGAAGACGGGTTAGAGATGTAAAGCTGGGCTCGGCACTGACTCCCGGTGCCCTGAAGCTCTCGGCAGGCTGCTTTGAGCAGTTGGCACTAGATGGAGACATTAATCTAAAGACAGAACGGGGTGGAGGAGTGAAACTAATGATGCGTAAACACCATGACGCAGTGCAAAATCTATCCAGAACATTAAGCATCATACTATTACTCAAGAATTTTAAGCAATTGTCTCATGACCATGATCAAATCAGAAATGAGAACTGAGAACGTTTGTGTTCTTGTTCATGGGGATGTGAGGACGGGGAGGCTTATAAAACAAATGAACAAGCCTCACAAGGATGTGAACAATCTCCTTTGCTAGATTAAAAAAATGGAAGTTCATCTTGTTGCACGTTCCTATTAACTCAGCCTCTGCACTGTCACCGCCTAGTTCGTTAGGGCTGCTGTTGCTTGGCAACTGTGGACATTTCCCTCCAGCTCTGCCTTGGCATGCTCGACACAACTTCTTTCCCTTTTTTTTAATCTAATCAAAACAAAGAGAACAAAGGACAAACATTTCACCATTCAAGAATAGCTTGAGGAAGAAGATATAAATTCTACACCAACAAGCTTGTGCTTGAGCTAATTTAGAGATCTTCAGATCCGCTCAGATGCGCTCGTTCTAATGCATTATCGTTTCTATAGTAACATGGAGAGGTTTTCTTGAAGGAAGAAGATGTTTATTACACATTTATGGAAGGAGCCTCCAGTGTCAGCACGTTGAAACAAAGTTAGAGATAAAACCATAACTTTTCAGACGTCTTCAGGACTTCAGTTCTCTCTGTTGACTCTTATGTTCATGACATGTTCTCTACGTTTTCGTTTTGCTCATTTCATGAATCTTGTTTTGACTTTTTCCTACTAGAAAATCAAAAATCGTGCACTTGCATCCGTCTCCACCACTATGTGACAAGGAGTTTACACTTCTTTGGGTTTTCTCAGTAACAAGACAAACTGCATTTTCTTTGTCTTGTTAATGTCAAAAGAGAGAAAAAAGAGAGGCGGGTGAGGAAACTACAGTGTATAGCTGCTGAAATGTAAGTTAGAACAGGAAATAAATTCACAGATGTTCCGATGAGCGATAACAATGTACCAATAAATGGATAAAAAAATTCTACCTGTCATTCTTTAATAAGTTTAATAAAACATAATCACTGGTAAGTTGCTGTGGTATAAGAGGAATAAAACACTTAAGGACCATGTTATAGGAAAATAAGCTATTTCATTATGGTATTAGTAACTCTAATTTTCTAATTTAAAAACAGATTTTTTTTTACTTTTTAAAAATCAGAATACAGAATTTAACAGCACGCTGCCTTAAAAAAAAAGCTGTAAGTCATAAATTTTGAACATGTTTAACATTTACAAATGGAAATCGATTTGCGTCCTGGTGCTGAGACCTACTGCTGTAAATTTTCATTAGGTTCTACACACCGAAATGAAGTTTGGTTTAATAAGGCATTTCTCAGCAGCCTCACGTCCTATTAATTACACATCCCCGGATCGATTGTACATCGAATGGTCAAATGTGCCTCGGGCAACTCGGAGCGACCACCAGCATCTGCCACCAGCGAACAAGCAGATTATCAGAAATCCAGCTGTAGCCTAAGATTTAGCCAGAGGTGACAGTGGTGAGGAAAGAGCTTCTCTGCTCCTTGAAGGATAACTCTTTCTCTTGTGAGCAGCATAATTACTTCTGCGAACCACCTTCACAAACTCACATACTCTCTTGCTGGTGTTACAAACACTCCAGTCCTGCAGGTGGCACTGTTAAAATGTTATAATAATCTTCATGACTAGAGGAAGAAGATTACAAATTGTTAACCATGGCACAATGGATAAATGATAGAACATAAGAAAAAATACTTCCTTTAAAATAGCTACTTTCTTTTGTTCAATTTTTTTTTACAAAGAGCAAAGGAATAGAAAAATGGTGGTAAATGAACTGAGGGTTGAGCATGATGAGTTTAGCATGCTAGTGAAACATATGCGATACAATTTATGTAAATAAATTGGTTTGGGCAATGACCTTGGTTGTGAAACATGTTTATGTGTGTAACACAGTGAAGAAAGTCTCCACACAGTTAGACGTAAACATGCGGTACAACAAGCACTAATTGGCTGTTTTTTGTTGTTGTTGCTGTAAGCGCCGTTATCCAGAACTGCTACTACAGGAAGATTAGATCTGAGTCACGAGTGGTGTGAGATTAAAGTGCTCACTCAGAGTCCAACCAGCGTTGCTGCTGCACATTCTCAGTCTGATTTGAGTTTTATTTTTACAGACCTGAAGACTCGCCTTAATGCATTTCCAATTCTCCAGGCTTTTTTGCATTTTTTAATCAACAATATTCAAGGTTTCTTTTTGTTTCTCTTCACCAAACAAGCGTTTCCAGTGATTCTCCACACTGATGATCACAATAATAATCTACAAAATGTCAAAGTTTATATTTCATACACTTAGATTCTTAGAATCAATTTTAATAAGCATCCTCATCGCAAATCACAAGTCTGATTTGCAATTTTATGATGTTTGTTTGAACTGTAATCACTTTTGAAATTCTGAAATGCTTCTCCAACGAGACGTGAAAAATTAACTAAATAAAAATATATTTATATTTGAAAATAAATAACATTTGATTCAGTTGACTAAATGTTTAACACTGAATCCTAAATATGTGCAAAATGCAATTCAAAATGCAATTATTATTATTATTATTATTATTATTATTATTATTATTATTATTATTATTATAAAGTGAAATTCGCTTAAAGCAGTGCTCAGAATAAAAAAAAACTTTTACAATTAAAAACTATTTTTTATTTATTAATTAGTATTTTATTTATTTATTTATTTATTTATTTATTGGCAGAAATTATAATCCATTTAAAAAACGCTCTGCATCTCATTTTACAAATGTCATTAAAGCCTAAATCTGGCAAAGAACGCTATCCTAGACTGTTTGATTCTTTTTTAACTATATGTACACACACACACACACACACACACACACATGCACGCGCACGCAGTAGTGTGTAAATTTCTGGACAGAAGCCACAGCTGAATGGACATCATCTCCATCAGTGATATCGACTGCTGTCCTGCACGGTTACAGTGCTCACTCTGTAATTTACTCCGGAGTCAGAAACATCGCCTCATAAAATAACTCTTAAATCACGAGTTTAAAGACCATGGTCTAACATACACTTATTAATGAGCTCTGTGTGTGTTCAAACATGTTTGGGGTGTTGTTTACCTTGTTAGCTGTGCACATATCCAATAGTGTAAACACTGCATTGCACACACAGACTTTAGGAGAAAATAGCATTGTTGTAAGTCCTCATGAAGTGCATTATAATTAAATCCCCATGCTTATAATGGATTAAAAGTAGTGTTTATAACAGTTACAGTATAACCACCATTCCAGTGTGTTCACAGAAATACACTGACATCTGGCCATAGTGTGCAAAGAGACCTATTTTATGGTATTTTATCTTGTGAAGTGTGTCTTATGACATTAAAGTAAAAGCTAATGTCTGTAAGAGTCTGGCTGACTTTTATACTTGATTGTTTTGTATAGAAAGTGTAGGCAGACAGTGTGCGGTGTCTGTTACTGTCAGCCATGTTGAACTGGGAGAAGCAACACTTAATGGAGTAAATAAAATCAGGATAATGGTGTATAAAACACTGGAATGGTTTGGATATGATTTACGTCTTAGATATTTCCATAACCTTAAATTAACAGTCTGCAAGTGTGGACATGAAAGGTTCAAATGACCATCCTGAACATTTTATGATGAAAAGTTTATGAAGATGATCCATCCATCCATTATCTATACCGCTTTATCCATCTGGGTCGCGGGGAAGCTGGAGCCAATCCCAGCATCTTCGG
>JAQQZX010000013.1:11782613-11795115 GCA_030068355.1 Notoglanidium maculatum | reverse complement strand
AGAACATGCAAACTCCGCACAGAAAGGCACCCTGGGTGACCCGGGGATCGAACCCAGGATCTTCTTGCTGTGAGGCGTCAGTGCTAAATACCGCACCACCGTGCCGCCCTCATATTTTTTATTTTAATATTAAAATGTACTACATTTATATTATTATTTTTCTTCTTCCTTTTCATGTCTTATTAATTTATAGTATTTACATCACACTATTAAAGAACTTTGAGCTGGATTTTAAATGTTTGAAAGCTGCTTAAATAAATAAATAAATAAATAAATACATACATTTACCTAGTTTACATTAATTCCAATAAACAGAGGGCTTTACGTTTACAGTTTAGTTTGACATGTAGTCCACCTGGACACAGACTTGTAAACTCATAACAATTCTTACAACTCAATTTGTGCAAATTCATGAAGATTAGGTGAAGATTGGCGTTACATGTTAGGGTTAGGTGTTAGAGTTAGGTGTTAGAGATTCTCATATTGTCAGAATCCTCTACTACCCTCATCTCCTAAGAAGAAAAACTGTGATATTGAGTTACTACTTTTAAACCCAAAGAACCAGAGGCATTGTTTTTGTACACACAATAACAGCTAATAGAAAACAATTCATTCCCATTATTCCCATTGTACCTGACTGTACAGATCTCGAATGGCTGACCTTGTCCACTTAGGACTCTCGGAAGCTGAGAATCTGTTTGTAATTGAGAGATAAATTAGGTATAGAAAAGAAATGGTTTGTCTGGGCATGCCATCATCCTCAAATAAAAAAAAATACCTTAAATATTCCCCAGAGGCCAGGTTTTAAGGTTAGAGCAACAGTTTTTAATCTAGATTTGGTGTAAAACTTGCACAATTGACTACCAGCTCTAGAATTTGTTCAAAACTTAAGAAAACATGATCTGGCAACCTTACTCAGGTGTGAATCATGTTTTGACCTGAATGGAATTAGAATGTAAGATGAATAAGGTAGAAGATTGTGAGAAGTTTTTCTCATTAAAAAGACAAGCTGTTTTTACTGCTGTCACAGATTCCCACTTTGCCTTGTCGTTCCCATCGTAACAAGCACCATGTTTTTATGTTTAGGCTTTGTTTTCTCCTCCCCTGCTAGTTCATTGTTTTTCATGTGTTTGCGCTGTTATCTTGTTTTTTCGTTAATCCTGCTGTTTGTATAACAACAGATTATGTTTTTGGTCATCCTGTGTTCCTGCTTCTAGCCTAATTCTGTGCTTTTGCTGAAGTTGTTTGAGGCATCTTTATCCTGGTTTCGCATACAGCTTTATTTTGCGATATCTCAACTGTCTAACTAACCCATTAAAAAGTCTCTGTGTAAGAACATCTCTCAAAAATATGATTTCCGATTCATGAAAAATAGCTGCTTCTACTGCATAATGTCAATAACTGATGGCTTTGATTTAGTTTCTACTGGCTTGTCAGAAATTCATCACTAATTTCAAGGACAATCATGAAAATAGTTCTAACAGAGTGCGCTGAGCATTCCCATTCTGTTTGTTTTTTTGTATCTTATGAACTATTTTACTGGGAATGGTAGCAAATATATGAGTTAAGGGATTGTTTTTAATAAAACATGAAGGATATGGTTAGGAATGCAGGGCGATGAGGCACGATGTATGTGCAGTAAAACCATTTATTAGTATAAGCACCAACAAACAAGTCCAAATCGAGAGGCAAAGTCATGGTCAATAAACAGGCAGAAAATCAGGGGATCAGCAAACAACAATCAGGGCAAAATCCAAAATAGCAAAACCAGGGGACAGAACCAGATCAGAAACCGGAATGTCATGAACGTACTACAAAAGGCTTGACAAAAACTGCCGCAGGGTGCAGAATGTAACGCTTCACATCACAAACAGGAAAACAACAGGGTATAAATAGACAAACTAATTAATGGGTAAATGGAAACAGGTGAGAATGATCATGACACATTTGGATAAACAACCAATAATGAGGAAGGAGGAGACCAGACATAAATCAAAACAAAAGCACATGTTAACATAACCAAAGCGATATTAACCCAGAAGTGCTTGCTGTAGCACTGCAAGCCGTGGAGAGTGTACTGCTCAAGATGCGACAGGGAAATCCTTGACAGATAATGTGGAAAAGAAAAGGCTTAGGCTCGCCGGAGAAGTTCTCCACCTAATGCCCATCTTACTTAATGACTTTTCAGGTGATTTTGCTGTTGCAGACAAATTTCCAATGTCGGAATAAAACTATTAGAGTTTTGCTAGAGTTGTCGCATGCTCTCGCCATATCAATCGTTTGGTGTAAGGTGGTCAGGATAGCCGTCTTAAGTCTTTTTCTTGTCTTGACGTTCTGATAAATTCTACCATGTATAATATTATCTTTAGTCTTGGCTCGTGCACATAGTGACCCTTCAAGATCACCAGTCTTTGCGAAATCACAGATAATCTCTTGAAACGTTGTTTGGTGCAAGGCTGGCATACCTCTGTAACTAATAACCTGTTGTCTTTAGATGTGATAGAGTGTCTTTTCAAAATCTTTTCAGAGTCTTCTAGGGCATTAGACCTATCATATCTGGGATTTGCTTACTCAAATTAAAAGCCAAGGTTATTTAGTTCCTTCACTGAGTGTCAGCGGTGAAGATCTTTGTGTTGGACATTCAGAGTAGTGACCTACACGCTGGTGATTTTAATGTGGAGCCAGGAAAATCTGCATAAGCAGTTGCATCACCCGACTCCGAATACCAGGAACATTCTCCGTGTGAATATTGATGTAAATTTTAAAGGTGGATACTGGTCCTTCGATAAGTGTAGGAAATTGTGCTAACAAACCCCCAAAACAGCCTACAGAGAACTCAACAATATTCCTTGTACATATCTGATACTCTCATCTCTTGCTGTCTTACATCTACCTTCATGGATTATAAAGGCTTTTTTGTTTATCTTTTACCCCATCTGAATACATGATTCCTGATTCATAAAAAAAAATCTTCTTCTTCTGCGAGTCAATAACTGCCAGTTACAGTTTAGCCTTTACTTCACTTCACTATTTCATCAGTAAGTCATGAATAATTTCTGAACTAATAAGACAAAATTCGTTCCTGTTGATTGATCTGAGGATTCCCATTGGGTGAAGTTTTGAACGGCAATGGGTGCATGTGTGCGTTATTGACCAGTGCTGCTCACAGAACACAGAGGAAGTCCTTTTAATGGGAAAAAATTCTCATTCAACCTCAGTGGTGAAGCCTGATCCATGCCATCCAGGATTGTAAATTTGTCCTTGGATGAAGGTTAGAAAATTGCAATAATAAACCTGATGTACTGCAGAAAATCCTTCTAATTCCAATTATGAGCTCAGCATGCTTTACTTTTCTGAAAGACTGTGATTATAAAGACTCCCCCCCCCCGTCCACTTTATCTCGACTTTATCTGCATGATTACTGAATCATTAAAAAAAAATTCCCCTTTTACAAAATGTCAATAAACTGACAACTGGAATTTAACTTTTACACATCCCTATTGGATTGTCAATAAGTCATAAATAATTTCAGTGACAAGAAAAATGAAAATCGTTCTACCCGAGTGGAGCTGAGTTGAGCTGAGGATTCCCACAGGGACTTGTTTTATCAGACAGCGATCCTTTTAAAACGTGCAGGTCGCCTTATTAATTGTCCTTGTTCCTTCTCCAACATAAAGAAGATTCATCCCCAGTGTTCTGTCTGAAATGGCCCTCTCTGCTAAAAACACTGTTTAACCTGTGTGCCTCTATATATCTGCCACACGGCACTATGTTTAGCTGCTGAAGTTTTGACAGAGGCTGTTTGTCAGGGTGTGATAACGTGGCACAAGACTGTCCGCAAAATTTCAGCTGTCATTCATCCTTTTTGCAGCGTGTCGAGCGAAACCATGCAGTAAATGTGTCCAGGGTGGACTAATAGCGCCGTGTGTGAAACATGTTCTTACTTGTTGTTTTGAATAGTCTGGATTGTATTTTGCGGCTTTGGGAGGTACATCAGAGTCCAAAATGTTTTATTTAATCAGGCATGGAAAAGCAATACAAAACTGACCTCGATTCCAAGTATTCAACAATGCACTGTTTAACACCATGATTAAGATTTTTAGTTTTTGCTGTCGTTGTTGCACATTTTGATTTATTTTTCAAGCAATTTTTAGACCATATTTTGTATTTCAGAATACAAATGCACACTAATTCATACAAGTGATTATAATCTGGTTCAGATTTTGTTTTACTCTATTGGAATTAAGTTTGGAGAAACTTCACTTAGCTTCTTTTAATCCTTTCAGACATTTACACAGCTAAGTTAGTCTTTGTAATTCGTACTCTTGAAAGGCCTAGTACCGAGAACCATTAAAAAACTCTTGTAGAAGCCTTTTTCCAACAGTGTACCAAATACCAAGAGCTAAATGTTCAATCATGACAGGTTCTGGCAAACTCCAGCAATTATTTGGAGTTTGTGCTTCACACTTACCCAGTTAATACACACACTCTTTGACAAAAGAGCTAATTAAGGTTCTTAGTTCCCAAGAAGGGTTCTATATGGATAGAGAATCATTCTATTGATGGACATCTAGAGTCATGTCGGTTAGCAGTCCCGTAATGCATTTCTCTGTCCTCCATAAGAAATTCTTTAAAGTTCTAAGATTGTGTGAGTTTTTAGTGTGGCTGTGTGTTTTATGTGATTTATGTTCCTCTCTGGTGCGCTGTTGTCGACACTTGTCACAGGAGACACACAGATCTGCATCGTCTCAGTTCTAACGTGTGAAATGGTAGAGAAAATGCAGCGTCTTCTCTCAGCTTTGCAGAACACTGGGTGAAACAGATTAAACGTCTCAGCGCAGTGATGATGGACGTGCTGTGCTCGCCAGGCCTGACGAGTCAATCACAGACTCCTGTTGAGGGTTTAAACATTAGGGTCAAGCTGGATCTATGCGATGTCATGCTGTGCGTGTTGGGAAGATCTAGTTAGCTTCCATCATCTATCATCTAATAAGTTCTCTTTTCTCTTAGTGTCTCTTTTCAACCCATCTGTCTATTCCTGCTTTCTGCTGTGATTAAAAAAAAGAAGATCTAATCAGTCTCTTTTTTCTGGTCAGTTTCTTTGCCCTGTGGGAATTTTCTTTCTGTAGCATAAAGTCAGCGCTTTTCTGAGTGAGCAAACAACAAAGAGAAAGACAACTGCGACACAGCAAGCCAAGAGAGAAAAGCAGAGAGAGAGAGGTCCTCGTTTCTTCTTCTCAGGCTTTATGCCTGGAGAAATCTCTGTAGGCCGTGTATGAAACAGCATTTCTCCATTGCTGAGCTCTGACATTTCAATTAATGCAGTTTCAGTAGCGACTTCCATCATGACAACAATGCAGCCGCAGTGTCTGCTTTGATTTTATTGTTATTATTTTTTTAGTATTCATCTCATACAGATATGAGCTGCAGGCCATTTTTTCATATTCAAAGGTTTTTCCAAAAAGTCATCAACAGAAAAATGTTCCTCTATTCCCTTCTGTTAAGTGAATATTCTGAAAAAAAAGACACAATTACCTTAAACACAATAATATATTCGAAAGAGTGCTTTGGTTATTATATCTATTGGCACCCTATTTAATATAGAGAGCCCTAAGCCTTTCAAGCTATTTCAGATTCAGTAACTGTCCTAATTTTGATTAGCCGTGATACAGTGATTCTGAGAGAACGGTGAAGTCATTACGGCAGCCTGAACGTCTTTTTGGGAAGGGTGATTGCATGTTTAATAGGACTGATGGGCAGGTATTAAATTTACAGAAACCTGTTTCTACCAGTCAAAGACATAAATTTATTAAGGTTTTTCAAAATGGCATATTCTCTCAAAATGATGACAAAATATTTCGATTGTATGTTGGATGTTAAGAGATTTTAAAATGAAAAAACTGATCTGATCTGAACTGCCCATGGCTATGGAGAACAATGAGCTCATGAAGATCTTCATTGTAATATAGTAGAAGAATGTGCCTTCTTCTTTCTTTTAGTTCTTCTCAAAAAGTTGTTGAATAAACCAAGATAAATCAATATTTTCTTGTAATTTTTATTTTATACACAACACATGGTGTTTGAACATTAGAGCACTCGAGTGCACATATGATATTCAGTATACTGTACATGAATGTAGATAGCTATATCTATGCAGGCTATCTATTCCATTAGATTCATATATAAAACCCAGTGCAGATCCTTGTGTGTATTAGGCAGTGTGTTTCCTCAGTATGTTTGGTAGCAGATAGCAGCTGTAGCGAGACTAAAGCTTCTGCTAAAGCTTATCAACACAGCACAGCTTTCTCATCTGCTACAGCTTATGATCTGAGCATCATTACTGCTTTTAAGGCATGAATTCTTTCTAAATGTGCAGTGTATAGAGCATTTGGATAAAATGCTGAAATGCAAAGTGTTTTTTAGCACTACAAGTCGAATTACGGGTGTGTGCTTAACATTCAAAGTAGCTTAATCGATCAAATTTAATCAATGATTTAAATGGGTCTGCATGTGACGTGGAAAAGAAAAAACGTATTGTCTCAGTCCTTTTCTCTGAATGTATCATCGTCATGGGAACCTGTTACTTTTGGATTAATTTAAATAAGCCCTGACAGCCCTATCGGGATGGGATTAGTTTCGTAAGAAGAAGTGGGGCAATGCAATTATAACTGCGGTATCGCTGTGATTTTGGGTCTGTTATGTAAGTATTCCTTTATGTACTGATTGTCTCCATGTATATAATATTACAGAAAACTGACCCACCAGTTTTTCCTTTGTCACGAAGTTGACATGTTGGTAAAGGGTTTGTAAAAAGAAAAGAGTTCTCATATGTTTGCTCCATGAAGTTTTCAACCTCTTGTCTCTTGCCAAATCCAAACATTTAAAATGCTTAAATACCAACAAGGATTTAATAGATATGTTTAGATTAGCTAATAGAGTTGTTAGAAAAGTTAAGAAGACCAATGGTAAATCTGAGCAAGATGCTACCAGCACCATGCTTCAACATGGAGTGGGGATGATGTTCTCACAGTGTTGGGCTTCTGCTAATTATAGCACAGTTTACTAAGGCCAAAAAGTACAATTTTGGTCTCAACAGAACAGTGAACCTTTTTTTTTTTCATGTTTTCTGAGTCTTCAACATGCATTGCAACATGTATTTTGGCAAAATAGTAAAATATCTTGAATATAGTTAAATTGAGCTGGAATGTCTTATTGTAAGATTTTGATAAAAAAACTGTATGTTTATTAATTCAATTGTTTCTATCTTTTTTTTTTTTTTTTTTTTTACTAATGTCAATCTTTTAATAGTCTTGTTCAATGTCCAGATCTTAGATTTTTCTAATTTTAAATATTTATATTTAGATTGCTTTTGCTAATTGACTAAGCTTGAAAACTGAAACAGAATTTACAAACAGGCTGAATAAACTCACATTTGATTTATAATAATGTCATAGTAAGAAATATTAGATCAATTTGCCCTTATTCAAGATGTTTTCCCTTTTTTCTTTTTCCCTGCCAAGATATATTTTGCTAATTTAAGGGTTTTACAGCACTAGGGGAGAATACATATACATTCCCTACTTTTATGCTTTGTATTTGTAACTAATTCTGCAAGCTACATTGATTTTTCCTCCAATTTCAATATTATGGGCAACCTTGTGTAGATTCGTAACATATAAACCCAATTAGTTCCAGGTTATAACAACATAAAATGTGGGTAAGTTTGGGCAGGGTCGGAGTGAATATTTATGCAGAACACTGTAAGTGTGGACATTTCTAAACTCCCACAGGATTATTTCTCTTACTCTTATATGGAAATGTTGGATACCTTACTTTATCGCTTTATGGTGTTATTATGAGAAATACCTGCCATTACAAGAAAAAATGTTTTATTATGCCAAAAATCACATTACTAGGAGGAAATAGCAATGATGAGTGATGGGAAGTTAGGACCAGGGCTCCTGTACAGCATGCAGCAAGGTATTTAATAGAAGCTAGACACTATATTGCATAACAACATTCCTCACCTATAGACATGCAACATGCTGTAATTTGTAAGTTCCTGATGTGACTCAAGTTGATCAGCTAGAAATAAAGCAACCTCTAAAAGCTCTGAGCAAATTGGGTCTGTATAAATGCTGTGAACTGAGAATGCTTCATCCCTATACTAATAATAATGCCATTAACACTGCTAAGAGACATTAAAATCTTGTTGTGGTCAAAGCCAAGTTAGTTGTCCCATTTGTCAGTACCCGGTAACCAGGCTATACCGTAAAACAAGCAAGTTTCTTCTATACCAAATTTATCTTGTACACAATATTTCCTGTAATAACGCAAGATTTTGTCTTACTACCAACATTTAGTGAAACAAAGCTTTGATTTTTACATAAAAATGTGATATTTTCATGTAATAATGTCATGCTTTAATGTGATATTTTTCTTGTAACAATGCAATATTTTCATATCATAACATATTTTTACATAATAGCATTTTTCTCATACCAATGTTATATTATCCACATGATAATATGATTTTTTTTGTAATAACATGATTTTTTTTTATATAATAATGTGACTTTTTCAGCTAATAATGTGACATTGATGGGATTTCTTTTTATTTTATTTCATGCATGGCAGCACAGAGCTTCCGTAGATTTGGAACCAGTGTGAAGTTTTTTTTTTTTCATGAAAGACATCAAAAGACATTGACCTCCGAAATGAAGATTTTTATGGATTTGTGGATTTGTGAATGATGCCACGTTTCTCAGCCTGGCAGGAGAGAGGATTCTGCTTGGACAGGCTTGTGCGTGCAGAGGCTGCTGAGGGAGAAAATAAAATACAACTGACTCGAGAAACAAGACTCTCATTTCAGTGCCATGCAAAACTAATCCATCTCCCGCTCTCCTGCGCCTGTTGGGTCCCAGTGTACCACTTTTTATTTTTTTGGCTTTCTGGAAGATAGAAAAACTTCACACTTGATAAAGTTTAGTGTCTTTTCCGAATGCATTGGAATGGAGTGGAATTGGTTTCTTCTGTTGCTTTGTGAGTTTGGTGAAAATGGCTTCTTGGAGAAGTGCTTTGTGTTTTTCGGGGATAAGTTTGGACAAGGATTTAAAGAAAGATGGCTATCGAGTGCCAGCTGATGAACTCTGTGGACTTCTGGAGGTGGCCACTGGCCATGTCAAATTTCCAAACCTTTCCTTTTTGATAACGGTTGATTTTTCCCTCTCCTGGGTGGCAGTCTGTCAGGCTACACAGAACTCCACCATGCTGTTTTTTTCCTATTGCTGAAGAAACTTTCCTTTGTGGAGAATTTGTCATTCTCTCAGTCTTTTCTTGTTATACTGACAGCACAAGCTGTTCCGGCGAGTCTGAATAGAGCGAGGTAAAGGAAGTACTGATTTTTTTTTTAAGACAGCTCCTTATATAGCTGAGGTGACATTTTCCATATCAAAATTACAAGTTATAAATGAAAATACAGTCAATTAAAGCCTGTGTACATTTTCACAGCAGTAATTCTGTAAAGAGTAAAAATAAAAGACCCTTTTTGCTGTTACCGGAAAGTAGTGGGTTGATAAAGTGGAGTTATTATTACTGCCTCAAAATGTATTATTCCACTTTTACCACAACAGTTTTTCAATTGCAACCTTTAATTATTTAAGAATGACGTCATACTTTTTAACCATTCATAGTTACACATGATGTTGCAGAACTCTACATTATAGCAGCTATAAACAGTCGTTCACTAATGTAATAAAAATGTAATATTCATTTTAATATTTAATAAAAATAAAAATACAGCTTGTCATGTTACTGAGAAACCGCAAAAAGGAATATAAACTCCCCTGTCCTGAAGATGTTAAAGCTGTAAATCTGACTGGTACAAAGCACTGACACT
Organism: Notoglanidium maculatum; assembly: GCA_030068355.1. Classification (NCBI taxonomy): domain Eukaryota; kingdom Metazoa; phylum Chordata; class Actinopteri; order Siluriformes; family Auchenoglanididae; genus Notoglanidium; species Notoglanidium maculatum. The sequence goes on along the minus strand of JAQQZX010000013.1, from coordinate 11,785,217 downwards.
GGAGAATCCTTCTATAAATGTTACATAAACATCTCCTTGCTTCAAGAAAATGTGTCGCATTACGCACATTATGTAATGATTTTTAAAATTTGTTTATATAGACTGTCCATATTGTGAAAACGCAGATAGATACATTTCAGTTAAATTGATAAAAAAAATCTGAAAACAGAAAATGTTCTTCTAACCTAAAAATACTTTGTTAAAATGGAGAAGAATCTGAAGACATGATCGAGAGATGGAGATAACCATAAATCATTTTCTTATAGGTGCTGCTGTATTTTACTACACATGTCTTTTTTTTCCTTTTGGGTGCTTATGAGTGGTGTAATCGTTTTAAACAAAGTCACGCACCAAATGCGCTGTAAATTGAAGAGGAGTTTTATTTGATATGTTTATTGAGGAACGTGTACAAACTGCTTTTCCAAGCATATCCACTTATAAAATAGGCTTATAGGCTTTGCTTAAAAAAGTTTTGCAACCTAATCAAATTAAGGCTGCTTTCCGTTCTTGCTAAATGAGCTGAAATTGCTTTGTGGCCTAAATAGTGCATAAACAATTCTAATATAGCAAAACTCTAATAAAAGCCATTGTTGAATTAGATGCATTTTCTCCTCATTTATCTCCAAATAGCTGACCATGTTTTTTTTTTTCTCTCCTACTTGTTGCCTTATAGAGAGATTAAAGCTATACTAAGATTATAGAGCTATAATTATTGCCGTTATACTACTATTTCCATCCTACTTTAAAAGAGAGAGAAGATAGCTGAGGTGGACTGCTAGCCATTTCTGCCCAATTTGCTTTTTTAATGATGAATATGAAATATGGGAATTACCTTAATCAACATCCAGAGTAGTCCTATATTCCTGTGGCGCTCTAATCTCAATTAAAGCACTAAAATGCAGTTTTATTACCCTCTATTAAACACAATTACTGCTGTAATGGAGCAAATGCTTTGCCCAGTCTTGGTGGAAAGCTTCGGTTAATGTAACAGTCCTGAGATTTAGCTAATCTTAACTTCACCACTCATCTCTTTGATTCCTAGTAAAGCATTTACAGCCCCATGGATCACTGATTAGCACTAAAGCTATTTCACTATAAATGCACTAAATGGCTGAAATGGGATCCAAGCCACAATATTTTCTCTTTTATAGCACAATAGACCCTTTGTTTCATGAATAATTGAGCGGTGTTTATCCCTTTTCCTTCACTTTTTGTCATCATCGACAATTTCGAGTATGTAATGCTTGGTATAATCAGTAGTATTTCAGATGCTGAGAAAGACGTAAGCTAATACTACCCAGCATAACATATTTATTTATAGTGGTCAAAATAAACCTTTCCAACACTTCCTGACATTCAAAAGCAAAAAACAATACACTTGTGGCTGCTGCTAAATAATTTGTCAGTCCTTTTTAGCTGAAACTGACAATTTTCTCTATTGATTTTCTGTCGCTTCACAGAGACACATCAAACTCTCTCTTGAGCTGAATCAGCGATTTGATAGCATAAAAGGACACACTGTTATCAGAACATCGCAACTGTTAAGACAATGTTGAGAGACATTTGCAAGGATGTTTCCATCTTAGAGGAGAAAAAATGAACTTATGTTGTTTTTGTTATTGCCCATGAGCTATAGTTGCTTATAGATAAGCTTGTCAAGTAGCCATATGATGCAGTGAAAATGGAAAATATTTCCTTTCTATGTACAGTGTAGATTCAAGCACAGACACATTGCTGCAGCTTGTTAAATTAAATATTCAGTATATGCCGTTTAATGGAAGGTATATTAGTGCTTATTGTCCCGTTGTGCTACATTCTGCCATGGGAAAACATACACAGCTGCAACATAATGCCTCTTCTTTATATCTTAATTTCCATTTTTCATCATTTTCTTTATTTCCCTTGTGATTTTGAAGCAGATACATTTTAAGAACCAAATTAATGTTCTGCATTTTCATCTAGGTAGATTGCCTTGATGCTGTGATAAAGCCAAATATAGAGTAATTAGACAGCAAAAAAAAAATATCAGGGCATTTGGAAATTCTGCTGAAATACATACACAGTCTGTTGAAAGAAATGCATAATCTACCATTCTTTGACTTTTTAACAGAGACAGTTTTACAATGGATATCAGTTGTACTGATTTCAAGACCACCTAAGGTGAGATCGAGTTGAGATTAGCTTGTCAAGATTGAGTCAAAAACAAACAGATGAAGGAAAGGATCAAGACATGACCAACAGTAGCGAAAAACCAAGTCAATGCTAAAATGAATATGGGAAAGGAGGGAGTCAGGACCAACAGTATGGGAAGACAGAATCAAAACCAAGACAAATAATGAGGCAAGGCTAAGACAAGACAACAACTGAGTCAAACAAAGAACAACAGGGGCTAGACTGAATCTCGACCAAGACTGAATCAAAACTAAGACAAACAACACTGACTATAGAAGGGCAATTCTAGACCATTTGGGGTTTGGGTAGATCAAAACCGACAAAGGGCAAAAATAAGTCAAGATCACCAGATCCAAGACTGAGTCAAGATCAGCAGGTCCCAGACTGAGTCAAGAGTAAGACCAATGAAGGGCAAGACCATATCAAGACAAA